>JARQZK010002237.1:265000-280000 GCA_030704885.1 Cynegetis impunctata | reverse complement strand
TTATTTCCTATCTTCAAATGAAACATCTATTCATGTGCTAAATGATAAATGGAGAGTATTGAAAATATCCTGCAGCACAAAAAAGTCTTTGGTATAATAAATAACCATTTGAAAATACGCGTTTTTAAGTACTTATTATAATATGAATAAACACTGCGTTTCAAGTTCTCTCCGACAAAAACCTTTTCTTTTTTTCTTTCAGAGTTTCAAATATATTTCATCAATTTGATTACTATTTAAGTAAGCAAAAATTCATTCAGTAAAATGGGATGAAGAAAGTATATCTACATTTGAATCAGTGAAGTAATAACTGATCAACAAAATAATGAGCTATATATTGTATATCAATAAATTTATGATTGCATTCTATTTTTGTTAGTTTGAAAAAATGGTAGATGAAAAGTTTTCCAAAAATTGGATTAGCTAGGGATACCCCGCAATCAGGAAAATATCAAATATAACAGCCTAACTGACATAGGAAATTCAAGTAAAAAAACTCAAATCACTTTTATCAAAGCACATTATTTACATTGCTTACCGTACCGGGAATAACTTATAGGAAATCATATGAAAAATAATAAATCAAAAGCGTATATAGTTTATAATTAATTTGGAGTTTATGATAAGTTTAACATTGGTAGAACTCTCAGAAACTTTCAGAACTGAATTCCATAATACAAATGGAGCTTCGTTAATCAAAATTCGAATTCACATTATGCAAACCATTCAATCCAAGAAAATCACATAATATTCAATTTTGACATCAAAATATTAAAAGCTGAAACTAAGGGAATTAAACCAAATATCCTAGAATCATTACAGCTTAATAAATAAAAACTTTCAGGTCTACTTTTGGATAGCCAAATTGATCATACAAGCCCCCTTCTAAATCTTCTCAAAATTACCGAACTACCTGACTTAAAGTTTAGAATGGGTTTCCCTCTCTTACTAATTATTTGAAACTATTTGTTTTTATCCTTTCTACCGAATTTGTTATTTATTTATTTCTTGTATTCACCGAAGCGTGCGTTATGCGCATTTTTTGTCTAATAAACGTGTGAATTGTTGTTATTAACCATTGTTCTAATGAGTTTCTCAATTAATAAATAATTTTTCATGTGGATACCTACTGGGATGATGCTTAATGATTTTAGAAACAGTATTTTATATGCTCACTTCTATTTTAAATGCTTTTACTTTTCGTCATTTAAGCTAAAAGCATTATGCTCCAACATTTTCTATATGCTCACTTCTATTTTCAATGCATTTATTATGCATTATCCTCCAACATTCAATTTTTATATCCTTAATACTTACATACTTTGACGAAGGGTTTTCTTATCCCTATAGTGGCTACTTCAACACGATCTGAGTCAGTTATCCGATTATTTGTGCGACTTTACACGTGTATATATTCAGGCTTCATTCTCTCATTAGACCAAGCTAGTTAGTCGAGTATGTTAGGTACGCTGGCTAGTATTTGGGAGGTCTCGGGTTCAAACCCCGGGGCCGACTGTTCTGCCATGAGTTTTTCTCAGAGGTTTCCTCATGGTAATGTAAGTCACTGCTTGCAAACTTATAAGGCGAATGCTGGGCCAGTATTAATCCTCTGAACCCTACCCACACTTCCTATGTTCCATAAATATCCCGTCTCACCTTTCCTTAATGCTCTTGTACATACAAGTGTATCCTCTGATCTGGCTGAAGGAGTTAATCCCAAACTCAAGCTGCCCGCCTCCCTGACACATACTTCAGGGAGGAATGAAACACGTGTGTTTCCTTTCCTTTCCTTTTTCTCATTTGACCTCGAACTTTGGATGTATGAGAAGAATTATTTGATTCTGGATATCAATCGATTTTTTCTTGGGTTCCGTACCGAAAGGGTAAAAACGGAACCCTATTACTAACATTTCGCTGTCTGTCTGACCGTCTGTGCGTCTGTCCGTCCGTCTGTCACCAGGCTGTATCTCAAGAACTGCGATAGCTAGACAGTTGAAATTTTTACCAATTATGTATTTCTGTTGCCGCTATAACAACAAATACTAAAAACAAAATAAAATAAATATTTTAGGGGGATCCCATACAACAAACGCGATTTTTTGACCTTTTTTGCTCGATATCAATAATGGCAACAGGAAGGCAATTGTAATATTCACAAAATACTCAGTTGTATTTTTACTTCAATAATAAATAATAAAATTAAAACAAAATAAATTTTTGAGGGGGGCTTCCATACAAAAAAACGCCATTTTTTGCTTATTTTTGCTCGATATCAATAATAGCAATAGGTAGGCTCTTGAAATATTCACAAAATTCTCAGTTGTACTTTTACTTCAATAATAAATAATGAAATTAAAATAAAATAAATATTTAAGGGGGCTCCCATAAAACCAACGCGATTTTTTGCCCTTTTTTGCTCGATATCAATAATGGCAACAGGAAGGCAATTGTAATATTCACAAAATACTCAGTTGTATTTTTACTTCAATAATAAATAATAAAATTAAAACAAAATAAATTTTTAAGGGGGCTTCCATACAAAAAAACGCCATTTTTTGCTTATTTTTGCTCGATATCAATAATAGCAATAGGTAGGATCTTGAAATATTCACGAAATACTCAGTTGTATTTTTACTTTAATAATAAATAACGAAATTAAAATAAAATAAATATTTAAGGGGGCTCCCATAAAACCAACGCGATTTTTTGCCCTTTTTTGCTCGATATCAATAATGGCAACAGGAAGGCAATTGTAATATTCACAAAATACTCAGTTGTATTTTTACTTCAATAATAAATAATAAAATTAAAACAAAATAAATTTTTAAGGGGGCTTCCATACAAAAAAACGCCATTTTTTGCTTATTTTTGCTCGATATCAATAATAGCAATAGGTAGGATCTTGAAATATTCACGAAATACTCAGTTGTATTTTTACTTTAATAATAAATAACGAAATTAAAATAAAATAAATATTTAAGGGGGCTCCCATAAAACCAACGCGATTTTTTGCCCTTTTTTGCTCGATATCAATAATGGCAACAGGAAGGCAATTGTAATATTCACAAAATACTCAGTTGTATTTTTACTTCAATGATAAATAATAAAATTAAAACAAAATAAATTTTTAAGGGGGGCTTCCATACAAAAAAACGCCATTTTTTGCTTATTTTTGCTCGATATCAATAAAGGCAACAGATAGGCACTTGAAATATTCACAAAATACTCAGTTGTATATTCACTTTAATAATAAATAATAAAATTGAAATAAAATAAATATTTAAGGGGGCATAGTCAATGGTACGGATCCCTTGGTGCGCGAGTCCGACTCGCACTTAGCCGGTTTATTTATATAATAATTAAGAGGATCACAAATGAAGTCCATGACTGTATATGATTTATAGAAGTCCGTTACTTCGTCAAAATTCAAAAATACTACTATGGAAAATAAACGTTTAAATTCATTATTTCAGTATTCATTTCTATCTGAGGAAGCCACCGTGTGGTGAAACGCCGCTTCCTAGATTCAATTATAGTAATCGTTCAAATCAAACCTGTATTTTTCTAATAATATAGTTCTTAGCAGCTTGCTTCTCATCTACGGTAGAAACAAATTCCAAAACACACATTAAAAAATAGTTTGAATTTCAATTCAATTAATTTTCATGAGCACATAAAAACTGCTCTCTAATCATACTTATATATTTTTTCTTGAAGTCCACAGCAGTTGTAGAACTTTACGATACTGGCGACGCGTTGACCACAATTAATTTCCTTCCCAATCACTCACGCTATCTGAAAATATCCATAATCTAATAAAACAATGAGTAACAAACTTATTGCATTTTGACAAACGGTCTGCATCTACTAGGTGGACACTGTGTCTGAAGAAGTCCTAGTAGAGGCGAAACATGCGTCACAATGTGAAAACCTTTAGGGTAAATCTGTTAAAATCAGTTGTTTTTTTTTCGTTTCCCATTGGAATGGAATAACATCGAGTAACTGCCTCCAATATTCAACTACTGAAGTAATTATTGTACTTTCAATGTAAGTCAACCACTGGAGTCTTACGAAAAGGTTTTCTAAACAAGTCAAGAACTTCAAGTTCCCAGTATAAAAACACATAAATATAAAGAATAAAGTATAAACTTTAGAATAAAAACACTTGGCTTATGTTTCACAATATAAATATAAAATATTTCTTTTTTGCGAAACTTTCGTAATCAACGTTCTCCGGTTAAAATTTAACGGGAAAATGGCGAGTGGAACACAAAAAAAGCATTTGACTCCACCAACGCCGAGAAAATACAACGAGCGGCAGATGAAGTGGTTACCAGTGCGCCGGATAACTGTACGCAATTCAGATCGCAATTTGAGATTTCCAACAAGCTTATTTGAGTCGGTCGCATTCAATCGAAAAGTCATAGGAATCTATCAGCACAACGCGGAAACACTCAATAGACTATTTTGTTGATTGCAAAATAAAAGCAATGAATTTATTGGAACATTCCGACTACCGCATTTGCGGAACAGAGACAGTGGCGTCGAATGGTGTTCAAAACAAAACGGACTCAAAACTGTCTCTCCCGGCGAAATATATTAACAAATGACCACTTGTTGTTTGTTCTTTAGAATCAAAACTAATTAAAACACTGAAGAAGGGGACGGTTAGCCTCCGAATCAAACCTACAGTACCAAAAAACTACTGAATCCATATTAACACGTTCGCGACGATGTGCGCCACCGGTGGCCCCCAAACTATCTATCCTCACAGACGATGGGAACCATCGGTGGCCACTGATCAATATAAGTTTAGACTCACATAAAATTTCACTCGTCAAAGATAGGCTTTTGATATTGAGGCAACGGCTATGGGAATAGTACATGTTGCTTTGGGTACCACCACTGGTGGGTACTCGTCCACTGAGATAGGTGTAAGAGGAAAAAAATCATACAGATACATAAAAATATATGCTTATTGTTTAAAATCATTTCAAAGCATGATAGTACAGAAGCAAATGACCATGAATTAGTAAGTATACCTAACTACGAAGTAAAAGAACATAAATCTAAATAACAACATACTAATAAAATAAGTTTAGTCTCAAAACAAAAAACATAAATAAGTATTCCTTACTATGTACTAAAAGAACATAAATCTAACTAACAACACTAATAAAAAAAACGTTTATGCTCAAAAAAACAAATTCCAATCGATTTTACATGGAAGCCACCGCCGGTGGATGCCAACAACGAAAAAATATTCATTGGTGGCGTGAGGAACCACAGGTGGTGCACATCGAAAATGGAATCAAACTACAAAAAAACTCATATTTACTGTTCAAAAACACTTTATTTATACAAAAAAAAACACAAATTACCAAAAATGAGACATAAAAAATTTTCGTCCTGAATTTATCGGTATACAACCAAACTATTGTCGCGAACGTGTTAAAACAGATCTGATAAAAATCTAAAGTAAATGTTATTGATATTTATGTATATATATATATATATATATATATATATATATATATATATATATATATATATATATATTTATATGTATATTAATGAATTTTTTGAATAAAAAAGTGGAATAACTGGGATTGTATTCTCGCACATCACTTGGTGAAACATCATAAAGAATAAAGTTTAAACTTTACAATAGATAGATAGATATTTATTTCTCTCAATTATTGCAAACAAAATAACAATGTCAAATTACAAATTTAACAATAAATAGAGAAAACGTCAAAACAAAAGCAAAAGACTTAAGCTATATTAGCACAGTATCTTTCGTACTCTGTAATATCATACGGCTCCAAGTTCAATAAAACACACTTGGCTTAAGTTTGACTATATAAAAATATTTAGATACTGTATTTAGCAGTAAAGGATAGCCGACATGTTTCGAGTTCTGAACTCATTATCAAGACTGACTACAGGAGAGTATTACATCTAATTTTATAAAACAGACAAAAGCAAAGGTGATACCTGAAAATCAATTTGTTCGTTTACAAGGGGTAAGTAACTATTATGGGCGGAACTTATTTCAAGAAGGTCAAGACGTTTTCCTTTGTTAATTGAATGCAACAATTGGGTTTTGTTGAAATCCAGGAAATGATTAAATTTTATACAATGTTCGGAGAAGCCAGTGGTATTTTTATTATTATAGAAAACCAACCTTCACACAGATACTTTGATTCACAGCGACAGTAACCAACACATTAAAATAAAACTCAGTGCTTTTCATTCGTTCATACAAAGGTTGTTCACTATTCCATTATCGGAAAGAAATTTTCAAATCGAAGTTAATACAATTAAATTAAAAGCCACCAATAACGGTTACAATGAAAGTCTTATCGATAAGCTCATTCGGATAAAACTAATAAAGAATCTGTTGCATTCAATATACCCCACTCAAATTATTAATGAAGAACAAAAATACTTGCCAATAAATTATGTGCCGATTTTAAGCAGCAAAATTTGTGACAAACTATCGAAAAATAACGTTAAAACAATTTGTACAAATAAAAGAAACTTGAAGTCATTCTTGGTCAATCATAAAGAAAAATCTGACATCGTAGAAAACAGTGGTGTTTACAAAAAATTTTGCGACGAATGTCCTGCTTTCTATATTGGACAAATAGGAAAGAATATAAACATTCATGTTGAAGAATATTAAAAGTCGACTTCACAAAATAAAAATACCGCTAGCTTCTCCGAACATTGTATAAAATTTAATCATATCCTGGATTTCAACAAAACCCAATTGTTGCATTCAGGTAACAAAGGAAAGCGCCTTGACCTTCTTGAAATTCTTGAAATAAGTTCCGCCCATATTAGTAAATTACCGCTTGTAAATGAACAAATTGATTTTCAGGTATCACCTTTGCTTTTGTCTGTTTTATAAAATAAGATGTAATACTCTCTTGAAGTCAGTCTTGATAATGAGTTCATAACTCGAAACATGTCGACTATCCTGTACTGCTAAATACAGTATCTAAATATTTTCATATAGTGAAACTTAAGCCAAGTGTGTTTTATTTTAAAGTTCAAACTTCAAAAAAATGGAAAACTAAAAGACAAAATCGACCTGTCCGAGCATTACTTCCGAATTATTTGAACCGTAAGAGAATGTAGCGTTTTCACACCTTCTGAACGCGCTGTATATATGTGCATATATATATATATATATATATATATATATATATATATATATATATATATATATATATATATATATATATATATATATATATAGTGTGTTCATTAAACATATGGCAAAATATAGAGGAGTGATTCGTTACACTTTTCTAAGAATATTTTCCCTTGGTGATTTTTGAAAAGCTACTTTGTCGTGAAGGTACAAAAAAATTAACGGTAATACAAACATTTTATTACTAAAAACTACATAAAAGTTTCTTATAATACAAGAACTGTTGAAAATTACTAGCCCAACTAGAATGTAAACACTCAATCTTTTTCTCGTATAGGAAATAATCTAGTGGATTCAAATCCGACTGTCGAGCAGGCCATGGGTGAGATCTCCTCGACGACTCCAGACTACTGTTAAAAATTCACGAGCAATTCCAGTAAATTGAGCTCTTTCAAAAATATTTTGTACTTCGTGAACCCAGTGCAGTACGTCATACTTTTATCTGGGCTACATCAATAATTTTAATACTATCACTACTATTGTTGAAAATGAAAATCGACCTTAAAAAAGTCCAGGGAAAAGCTCGCTCATCTACAGGTTCTTAATATTCATAATGAAGCCTTCCTTATATAATCGTTTCTTGTTTGTGCAAATTCTTATATGTAACTAAATCAATATGAGTAAAAATCTAGTTTTCATCTGATTTGTTTTATAGTTTTAATGCATTCTACGTCTCTGCTCAGTGTTCTCAATCATTAAATTATCTAAAAGTTCCCCAAGCGGCGGTTTAGTGAAAAACTTCCATGTAAAGTGTTCAGATTTTAGAAAGAGAACTACTAGCAATATACGGAAATCCGGAAAAATCTTGATTATTTTCGTTTAAAATAGTCGAAAGATACTTCATCGGGTAGCCAGTTTTGGGTAGTTTGTGATCATCTCTTCCTCTTTGTTGAAGAAACATACTTTCAAGAGAAAAGTTAAGCGGGTCACACATCCTAGTGTTTTCTTTCAGTTAAGATTCATGAATACTTAAATTGTAACGAAAATATTGGACGATAACTGAAATCATTTTTAAAGGTGAAAAAATAGACGTAAGAGCGATAAAATTTGCTCAAAAATAAAATAGTCTTAGAATATTCTAATCGTTTCTCCCTTCACTTGTTTTCATTCGGTAAATTAAATCTTAGTTATCATCATTTTCCATAATGAAATACTATTCATAGGAATTTTCACTCAACAATTATTGTTCAGGCAGCATCTGAAGAAGTAGTAATTCGAAACGCGCGCCATGCATTATTTATTTATCTATTTGGTCTCTCATTTAAGTGAATAACAGAAAAATAAACAGGTTTTCAAAACACCTCCTATAGTATACACAAAGTTTATACATTTTGATTCCATTGAATCGATTATATTATCATAAACGATAAAAACAAAATGAATTAAGTATATTAATATAATAAAAACAACAGAAAGAAGTAGGTAAATAATGAAGTGCTACATTTGAACAAACAACGTTTTCAGTGTGCCTTTCAGTTATTTCTGATTTATAAGGCGAATAATTCAAATTTTTGCAATTTCGAAAGATCAACAAACTGATTGCGAAGAGAATAAAGTAGTATATCAAAACGAAGTAAGAAAACCAAATCCGGACTAGAAACAAGATTATGACATAATTTGTGTGTAAAACGAATATCTGACATCACCCTTCTTCATTCTAGTGGCATCACATCAAAGTGCCTAGTGGCCAATAAAATATTTCCTTCTTGATAAGTGCCTACCTCTATATTGAGCTCTCCAAACAGCACTGGCAAAACTAAGTCTGCTTAATACAAAAGCATCATGTATCACAATAATTTGTCAAGTATTTGAAAAATTATAACATTTAATTTTTATATAGCCCAGCATTTTAGATGCTGAGTTAACTATATCATCAATATGGAGATCGAATACAAGTTTCAAGTCAAAAATGATTTCAAGATCCCTGATGGAAAACCCAAAATCGATTGGTTCCAGGTTTATGGTAAAATATATAAAAGAGCATTTATTTATTAAGGTCCTATTTAGGTCCTCCTATATGTGAACACAGTCCACAACAGACTTCGGAAAAGACTTATTGTTACCCCAAGTAGCAACCTTGCGGGACACCGGATATGCAAGCATAACTGGGTGACATAACGAAAACCCATCAGAAACACCACAGAGGCCATTTTGGGTTGCGCGCTTTTGGATCCTGTCATATATGTCAAACAGATCCCAGTGTTTGACATATATGACAGGATCCAGAAGCGCGCAACCCAAAATGGCCTCCGCAAGGCGAAAAAGCAAACTGCTATGAATGAAAGTTATTAACAAATGAATGTGATTTTTTTGTCAATAGTGTTTCATTATAAATATCAATTTTCATCAAGTATCGGCTTCATCAATTAATCATATTCTATCACTAAAATTCAATATTAACATGAATCGGTATGAAATTTGAAACATATTATTACCCATGAAACTTCCATAGTAAATCGAATAGAATTACACTTATATATGGTATTACGATAAATAGAGATAAATGTTCATACTTTCGATGAACGAAATCCGAGAAGGGTATATTACGAAGTAATAGTTTGAAAAGTTCAATTATTCCAGTAAACGCTATTATTCTATCGTAAAAAAGCTTTGGTTGAGTGAGGAATTAGTTGAGATTGAAAAACGCGATCTTATTTTTCGTGGTTAGATTCAGAAGATTGTTAAATTGATCACGTAAAGGTAAGGTTGTTGAAATTGAATCCTGGCTAACTTGCCATTTAGATGAGTTTTCTGGATTGACACGTTTCTCTCATAAATTTAATATTATAAGTAGCAACGAAGTTTCAGAATGAAACTGTTTATTAATTTTTGTATATTCATATTCAAAACACTTTTTGACGGAAAATTTTCAAATATAATAAACTGTATATTTTGTTCACGGTTCGAAAATCATCTATGTTCAAGGTTTTTGTAAAGACTTTCCTTATCGAATGTTACAGTCCAGACACTTGCCGAATGAAATGCTTACAATTTTGTCCGACATGTGACTGACATAACTAATAAGCGACTGGCAAGCGTGCGCTTGTTATTTTATTACTAAAGAATGAAATATGAAAGTGATTCAGTAGAAGTTGAGGATAGCGATACTGAAGTCAGGTATGTGCTAGTGTTTGTAAAGTTCAGTAAGATAATCTATATCAATATGAACATGTGAGTATAATAGAACTATATTATTATAAATTACGTATCATTTTAAATGAATTAAAAATGAGAATTGGCTATAATAGATAATATCGAAATACTTACATAAAATTTAATAGTTTTACTTCAGTAACCACAAACCTATAATTACTAATATTGAATGTACTAATTTAGTTTGAAATTAGTTTATACTTTCATTATAATTAATACCAAAATGTTCATTTTCATAAGTTTAAAAAATAAATTTATTACAACTTTATTATTTCATTAATTTTTTTTGTTCAAACTCAAATATTGTTTTATTGAAAACATTACGTAGTAGCTATTCGATTTCTCGAATAAATGCAAATGAACTCAATTAGTTATCGTTTCAACTCTTCAAGTTTTCATAACTATTGATTTCAACTAGTGCAAAGAAAAAATGAGTTTCTTCTTTCATTTTATAGGTTTCCTTCAATCAAAAATTAATTATATTATGAATGAAAAAAATTGTTTATTCTACATTATGTTATTTTCCATATCTTTTCCATTCTTGCATAATTATTTTGCGACCTTTCTATTTCAATAGATTATCTATGAAAGTAGATTTATAGCCATTATTATGTGCAAGTATATTAAATATACGAACTTTTTCCGCAAGATTTTCTTCAGGCAGTGAGCGAGAGAATAATTAGTTTAAAAATAAGTGAAAAAAAAAGACGATAGGTGTCTTAGAATACCCGGTTGGAGCGATATATTATGTTATGAATAGCAGGTACAATGAAATAAATTTAAAACGTTTGGAAGTAATTAAATGAAACATAAAATTAGAATTATTTATATTCTAATAAAATCGATAATGTGGCCTGTTTGGGTGTGATGTTTGGGTGTGATGTTTGGGTGTGATGTTGGGAAAGGGCGTTGGAGATATCTGAGTGTCTTACTGAAAGTGAATGTTCTTTGGCACGGACCTAAATTCGTCGGTTTGTTTGTCCTATATAAGAACGAGGACAATTGGAACATCCCAACATCACACCCAAACAGGCCACATTATCGATTTCCCCAATACAAGAACTATTGCTCCCGTCCGATCTTTCAAATCCCGAATTTTCCGTGAAGCTGTAGAAATAGAAAAACGTCCAAATTGTTTGAACACCAGAGATGACAGTCACAGACTCCCATCAGCATGGAAATCACTTCTCAGTGGTCGCCATGTAACGCCCAATCGGAGTGCATCCCGCACTGATGAGCGTGAGTACCCGCCCCCCTCCCCTATAAATACGGCCACGCGATGATCGGCCCGTCAGTTGACTCTGAAGAGTAGGCAGGTTGGGACTTCAGAGTTGACAGGAAGCAGTACGGTTAGTGGAGTAGGTAGGTTGAGACCACGCAATCGTATTGTTTCCGATTCCTCCTAATTCGAATCGTGGAGTAGGCAGATTGAGGCCACGATTCTGAATTATTCCCCTTCTAATTCTCCTGAATTAGGACATGATGGCTTCACAAAAGGAGCCGAAACGTCGAGATTTTTCAAATCTTTCACGCGGTTCATTCCGTGAACCAAGTTTTTCATATATATATATATATATATATATATATATATATATATATATATATATATATATATATATATATATATATATATATATATATATATATATATATATATATATATATATATATATATATATATATATATATATATATGTGTCAAATATAGTATTCATTCCGATCCCTGATTACAATTATACGAATAGATGTTAGATTTTTTTGAAATATTATAAATAATCACAATAATAGTAGGTAATCTATGAAAAATAACAAATTCTGAATTCAATATAAAATTCCCAAGAAAATTTTGAAAAATACTTGAAAGAAGAAATATTCACATATTAATTTTATCCGTCTTCGAAACTAAACATGTCGTCGACGTTGAGAATATCGCCTTTCACTAGGGTTGCCAACCCTCCCGTATTGCACGGGAGACTCCGGTAATAATGGCTATCCTCCCGACCTCCCGGGTTACAATAATTTCTCCGGTTTTTCTAAAATTATACGCAACCGTCGCACTATAAAAAACTTCGATCTTTAATGATTATGATTTTGTGGTGAAAAACTGTCGAATATTAGATACTGCTCGTAAGCAGAGTAAATATAAATATAAAATTGATTGACAATTTCTTACAACCCCCTCCCCCTTGTTGACTTCTTAAAATTCTCCCGGGTTGGTCCTTTCGAGAGTTGGCAACCCTACCTTTCACCCATATCATTACACATATTCAAATACAGATAATCTCGAGAGTTACTGTTCTTTGTTTTTCAAGAATTCATTATGTGGATGTGAATTATTTAATAATTATTCAATTATTTAATTAGTCTTGTAGGGTGTCTAATATAGTATAAAAAAATGTGACAATACACTAGGGGCTACTGGTGATTTTTTTTTCTGTCATAAAATCCTAGTTATCATTTTCTCGATAAGAGTACAGTGGACATAGGCAGAGTTATAGAAACGAATGCTAGTGAAATATAGAATTCGTTGATTAGGTAGAGGGTTAGTATAATATACACACCATAAGGGTGGTAAATTCTGCACGTAGGGCACTCAAATTTTGGTATATGTTAGAAAATGTGAGGAATCGACAGGAGGTTACTCTGGGGGTATTTTTTCGTTTGTTTTTGGCCTAAAATTGGTAGTTTCGGAGAAAAAGCGAGTCTCGTGAATTTGATGAGATGGTAATTTCTGCTAACAAGATGAAAATGTTTAGCTATAATATTTCAGTGGAACGTGAAATTAGAGAAACAATTACTTTAGTAAGATGTTTAAATTGTTATACGAACATATATGACAAAACTGAAATAAATTTATTGAAAAATAGAAAAATATAATGATATTCTCTTCCTATTTGGAGGTTTTCGCCTTGGACTGATTTTAGGACTAGCTATCATTCGCGAAGTGTGTGAAGTGTAACGTCAGATAAAAAACGTCGTTACACAAATTAAATACTCACAGATAGAGTGGAAAGAGTCAGAAATATATAAATGTACAAAATAATTGTTTTCCCCCTTGAGTGCATCTCGCATCGGCTATTTTTCGATAAAATCATGTCTGTGTTCAACGCCAAAGTTTGAATAGAGTGATGCAATTTCATCAAAATTCACTCAAACAAACCACGAAAATTAAGTATGTGAACTTTGGTGGACACGTTGTTCTGGCGCTTTTGCAGAACGAACAAGCGAAAACCAATTACGGTCATTTTATTGCTTCAATTTATGATTTCTGGAAAGCGCGACGTAAAGAGCAAGTTGAATTTGTTAACAAGGCTCATGAATATTTATGAGAAGATTGAGCATGCAATTGAGATTATGGAATATAAAAACAGCACTGGTCACACGTTTTTAGAAATAGCTCGATCCATTGTATGTGGAATACGATTCCATTTATTTGCCGGAGGAGCGTAGCCGTAATCTAAACTAATTTCGCTTCCTCATACCCCGTATCGAATTATTCAATGAACAATTAGACATGCACATGAGTTTCAATGTTCCTGCGCTCATATAATGTCCATCAAATTCGTGGCACGGAGGTGAAACGATGTTGAAGCACGGAGAAGAATTGACCCCCTTGAAATTACGATGCAATATAATTTCTTCAATCATTTCTACTCCGATTTAACGATTATATCATTATTTGAACGTTAATAGTATTAATTAATAAAATATAATAATCGAGTGAAGAAAATTAAAATTGACAAATTCCTGAACTTGCAAGAGAAAAAATTTTAGAAGGCGAGAGGTGCCGTGGGGCATCCGGTAAAAACGAATATAATTTCGCTATAGGTGAACCGTCGAAATTTTTCTTTGGAATATTGTTGGGGTCATTTGCTACCTTTCCACCCTTGGACTCTGGTTCCTGAGAGTCACGGTTAAGGAGAAATTTTTTTTTTTTCTCAAAATATGTAATATAACGCATTCAAACCCCTCTGAATATTTTATAATATATGCTTGTTCAAATATTAAATGGTTTTCATTGCAATTGACAGTACAAAGGGACAATCGAGGTTTTTTATTCCACAAAATTAGTGATTTTTTGAATAAAATCTTCAAAACTCAATGTTAAAAAACTATGGAGAACTTCATTTTCTTTTGAGAATATCTTTACTTGATGGCCTCTCTAGCGGTACGCTACATGATTGAAAAACAACATTTCTGCTTTCAAATTCTGTCAGAAGGGCGGAAATCGTTCGGAATTTTATTTTTATGATCATTCATTTGAACAAAGACTAACTGCTCTCTAGTTACACATTTCGTTCGAACAAAAAAAAAATTATTTGAAGCAGAAATAATTTTTTTTCAATCAATGTGTGGCATACCATTAGAAAGGTCATAGAGTAGTGAAGTTCTCAAAATAAAATGAAGCTCTCAACTGTTGCTACTTTTTTAAACATTGAATTTGGAAGTTGATTTTTTGTGGAATAATAAACCTCCTATATGTACCTTTGGTATTATCAATCTGAATGAAAACTATTGATTTTCAGAACCAGCATACATTACAGAATATTCAAAAAAAATTGTGCTTTCACAGGCATTAATGGAAAACGATGATTTAAGTGCGGGATTTTGATAAATTTGAAAAA
>JARQZK010002237.1:252500-260000 GCA_030704885.1 Cynegetis impunctata | reverse complement strand
CATATATATGTATATATATATATATATATATATATATATATATATATATATATATATATATATATATATATATATATATATATATATAATCTCTTGATAATTATTAGCAATAACAGGCTGATTGAATCTCCGTGGCAAAGTTTGACCAAATCTCCCATACCGGAGAGTTCAAACAATAAACCACAATTGTGTGATTATCTTCCGTATCAGAGGATTTTGTTTGTTGTACTATTTTCATCTTCAAATTTTCAATCCAATACTTGGCTACGCCGTTCTGATGAGGACCAAAGAGTCCGAAACACGTGTCAACGGCTGCTTCCATATAAGCGTGCTATACCGATAATTCTACTCCACTTCTTTAATGTTTTCCCATACTAATTTCTTTGTTTTTAGATAAATAGTACCCTATTATTATTATTTTCAAACATTACGTAGGTAAAGGTTCCTTTGGTTTCCCTTACCATCTAATGATAACAATTTTGAATATCAATATTAGACTGAATAGCATATACAAAGCTGCCCTGTTCTATTCAATTTTTTCAAATCAATAAATGTCAAAGAAATTTCAATTACGAATATCATAGTGAAACGTCAACTTTTTAATAAAATCGAGTTTTTTAAGATTCAATCAACCTGTTATTGCTAATAATTATCAAGAGATTAAAAATAGATCACAGGCAACAACAATTCGAATAAATATATATATATATATATATATATATATATATATATATATATATATATATATATATATATATATATATATATATATATATATATGTATATACATATATATATATATATATATAAATATATATAAATATATATATATATATATAAATATATATATATAAAAATATATATATATATTTATATATATATATATATATATATATATATATATAAAATAAATACCAATTATATTGATTCTTCAATTAATGCTCTGTCTGTCTTGAAGAAACATTCATATGTCAATCTTTTTTTTTTTATTCTGTCTACGTTTCGAAGAATTCTTTACCTTCTTCCGTTGTTTCATGCAAAACTAATGTCCTACAATGAATACAATAAGATAAATAAAAGAAATACACTGAAGCACGTTAAAATGTGATATTCTGCTGTTAAAATTTAAATAAATTTAAATAATATCTCACCTATATATGAAATATGAAGCTTCCTTCAAGACCGACAGAGCATTGATTTTAAATAAAACAACTGAAGAAGAAAGTAAAGAATATTACGAAACATATAGATGATATAACAAACCGTAGTTACATATTTCCTGAAAAATTTACAACAAATTGTAACCAATATATATATATATATATATATATATATATATATATATATATATATATATATATATATATATATATATATATATATATATATATAGGTTTCAATTTGTTGGAATCTTAATTGCAAACTAAAATATTGTCATGAAACCGAACATAAAATATTATTGCGTCCTTCATTACATTGATATAAAAATTCAATTTCACCCAATCTTGTCTATTCGAGAGACGTGACAGGTACGTAGCTATTCCGCTTATCTCTATATTAACTGTATAATATCACGTATTGTCACTCCACCCACATTTATCATAATCAACGAATTAACCAACTCCATGCAATACATTCCCTCAGGAATTCCGGGCATGATTAACAGAGATACTTCAAATTCAGGATCCTCGAATCCCTGAATCGCTATGCTCGCACCTCGGGTTGTGTCGTCTCATAGCGTGGGTGGTTTGGATCGATTCAAAAATTGAGTAAACATCTACATAAAGCCGGTCCAAAATGACCTGTCCATTTCTGAACATCTGTAGATTAATGTTAAACGAGGTTATATACACAGAAAGCAGACGTTAACGGAATGTTTAGGTCAGATTGGATTGTCCAAGTGACTTCCGACATCGCTTGATTACTTCAGATTCCTAGAATAGTTCTCTTTAGAAGGATTATCTCCGAAAATTTTCATCTACATAAAAAATCAGCAGTAAGGTGCGGGAGTAGTTTTATTTCCGTGTCATACCTAATGAACTAGTATATTCGTCCTACATATATATATATATATATATATATATATATATATATATATATATATATATATATATATATATATATAGAAAACAGAATTCTTCGTGTTATCGATACACGTTCGTGGCAATAAAATGAAGTGAACTAGGACATTTATTCGAAACTAATCAAATAAACCTCCTAGCGGAGCTGGTTATACGAGTTCACGAAACATAGAAATGCCTCCATATACCTTGGACGGTGTATGTTAGAAACATTAAGTTGTTTATCACAATCAATGGAAATGATATACAGACTGTTTCGCCCTTATTTGGGGCTCATCAGTATCATCCATCCATCGAAAGTGATAACCAACCAAATATTTCTAACGACGTTATATTTTCCTTCCAGTGACTATATGGCATATAAATATGACACAGCGCCACCAGTCGGAAACAAATGAACCACATCTTAGAGATAGATGAAAACATTTCGGCAACGAGAACTCGTACGTCCTGACACCCGAAGGTGGTTACTATATTCGCTAAGCAAGAGTAAAGTTGCCACATCAATTCGATGTAATTCAACATTTACACACCGCAAGCAACAAGCGCTCCAATTTTATTCCTTTTACAGGTAGCAAATGAATAGAAAACAGAATTCTTCGTGTTATCGATACACGTTCGTGGCAATAAAATGAAGTGAACTAGGACATTTATTCGAAACTAATCAAACAAACCTCCTAGCGGAGCTGGTTATACGAGTTCACGAAACATCGAAATGCCTCCATATACCTTGGACGGTGTATGTTAGAAACATTAAGTTGTTTATCACAATCAATGGAAATGATATACAGTCTGTTTCGCCCTTATTTGGGACTCATCAGTATCATCCATCCATCGAAAGTGATAACCAAACTTAATGTTTCTAACATACACCGTCCAAGGTATATGGAGGCATTTCGATGTTTCGTGAACTCGTATAACCAGCTCCGCTAGGAGGTTTGTTTAATTAGTTTCGAATAAATGTCCTAGTTCACTTCATATATATATATATATATATATATATATATATATATATATATATATATATATATATATATATATATTTATATATATATATATTTTTATATATATAAATATATATATATACACATAAATGTTCTCGCTCGAAAGTTGCTCTCAGTATGTAATTTGGGTTGAAAATAACCAGGCTGATGATAGTTTTCGTCTAAAATGTTTATTTGACTATATACAGAAGATTGTTTTTCCAGATAATTCAGCTTTGACATACTTAAATCTTTTCCTGATGTCTAATGGAGTTCTCAGTTTGTTCCGGCATAAATCTGTCCTTTCTGTTTTAACATACTAAAATTTCGGACCGCTGCCGTTCTTCGTTTGGAAATGAATAATTTTTCGGCGACCGTTAAATCTCGATTTTTCGCACCACCCACATGGTCAATTAGGCATGCTAGGTGAAAACTATCGTCGAAATCATTATTTTCAATCGAAATTACGTAACTAAACTAATTTTCAATCAGGAATGAAAGGTTGAAAATTTATATTATACCTAGAAGGTTGACGAAAAATTTTTTGAAAATTGAAAATTTTTTTCTCGCTCGAAAGTTGCTTTTAGTATGTAATTTGGGTTGAAAATAACCAGACTGATGATAGTTTTCGTCTAGAATGTTTATTTGACTATATAAAGAAGATTGTTTTCTCAGACAATTCAGCTTTGACATACTAAAATCTTTTCCTAATGTCTGATGGAGTTTTCCTCATAACCATGCTGATGATAGTTTTCGTCTCGAATGTTTATTTGACTATATAATAAATACAATACAATACAATAAATTTATTCCCAAAAACATTACAAAAAATTTACAAGTTCGTCAAACATATTCATTAATTTTGTATATGGTCCTGTCCAGCAACAGTCCGATAACTTTCTTCTTAAGAATTTTTCTGTCCATTAATTTGACTTCGAGCGGCAACCTGTTGTAGAGCCTCACGCAGTCGTAGTTCACACCCTGCCGGCTGGCCTCAAGTCGGTGATATGGTATTTGTATGTAATCTCTTTTCCGGGTTGAATACTCATGATTATTGCCGTTTGCAACAAATTTATCTCTGTTGTCATGGACATATATACACATGACAAGATATATAGGGATGTTACTGTCAGTATTCCTAATTTCTGGAATAATTCTCTACAGCTTGTTCTTGTTGGCTTTTTACATATAATTCTCACACATTTCTTCTGTAATTTCAGTATGGTATCAACATTTGCTCTGCTGCCCCACAATATAACACCATAGCTGATTCTGCTATGGAAATCGCTGTAGTACATAGTGGGAGCAGTCTCCACTGTAGCTTCCTCCATGAGTCTCTTGATGCCATATGTGACCTTTGACAGTTGTTTGGCTAGTGTCTCTATATGGTAGTTCCATTTGAAATTTTGTTGAAAGAATATTCCTAGAAATTTTATGACTTCGTTCTTGGCTGAAGTTTGGCTGTGAGAGTCAGTTTTTGGATTTTTTCATCATTCATCAGTAATTTATTTCTACTGAACCAAGATTTTGCTTGAACTAGTGAGCTTTTTGTTTTTTTTCAACATCATTTATATTTGGACCATGGTTCAAAATACTTGTATCATCTGCAAATAAGCAAATATCGGAGCATGTTATATTCTGTGGAAGATCATTGACGTAGACAAGAAACAACAGTGGACCCAGCACTGAGCCCTGTAGTACTCCACAACGAATCGTCTCCATTCCTGATGTCTCCCCATTCCATATGGTTATTTGTTTTCTATCATTTAAGTATGATTTCAACAGTTTGAGCAGATTTGACTGATTTCTTTTTCATCCAAGTGATTGTATAGTTGTTCTACAAGATTGACAATAGCAGAAGTTGTAGATCTCTGCTTTCTATAGCCGTGTTGTTTGTGGCTAAGAAGCTTATATTTATCAAAAAAATTTGTGAGCCTGTATTTAAGTATGGACTCTAATACTTCAGACAGTGCTGGCAAAATAGAAATAGGTCTGAAGTTTTGCGTGTCATCTTTGCTTCCCTTTTTGTGTATTGGAGTAATTTTTGCAATTTTCATCGCTGTTGGAAAAATACCCTCAGAAAAACATTTATTAATGAGACTTGTGAATGGTTTTACAATGGTGTCAATTATTTTCTTGAGAATCATAGTACTATGTCCATATATGTCTGTTGTTTGTTTGGCTTCAATTCTCTTAGTTGCCTCCAACACCTCCCCTTCAGTTATCACAGAGAGAAAGAAGGTATGTGTATTTCTTTCAATTTTGGAGTTGAATTCTTGTGTTGTCGATGAATTGTCAACCAGTTGCTTTCGAATGTTAATACCGATTTGTGAACTATATTTATTGAAATCTTTTGCCGAAATTTTTGAGTCGGAGCAGTGTTGTCTATTACTTGCTCTAATTCCTTTGATAACTGTCCACATTGCTTTTTGAGTGTTATCTGCATGCTGTATGTACTGATGATTCGCTTGCTTTTTAGCTATCTTTATTTTCTCCTTTTATTCTTTCTTGAGCTTTCTGTACATGATCTTTGTATTTGTATGGTTTGTTGATCTTGTGATGACTTCAACAGCGTCAAGCGTACTTTCGAGTTCCCTCAACTCTGTTGTGTACCAATTAACTTTCCTTTCCTGTCCTTTTTTCTTAATCTTCTTGATGGGACATGATGCTTCGAATTCTTTGTTGAGTATTTTCATGAACTGATCAAAAGCTTCATTTGGCCTCTTATCAGTTAACTCCTTGTTCCAGTTGATATCTGCTAACCTGGTGGTCAATTCTTTCAGGGTTGATTCATTAATTTGTCTCACTTCTTTTAATTCAGTTTTATTGCTATTCTTTGTTGGATGTTCTGTTAGAACAGCAAGTACTTGTGCTTTGTGATCTGAGATGTGCGGTTCATAGGTCTCAGAATGGTAATTTTTATTATTAGAAAATATATTATCTATACATGTTGAGCCATATTCTGTTGTTCTTGATGGTTCCTTGAAGCACGGCAGCAGTCCAAAAGTACTCATACCACTCAAAAGCTCCTGACTTAACTTGGTGGATTGATTTATATTGATGTTGAAGTCACCACCGAAGTAAAGATGCTTTTGTGGATATCTTCCAGTAACAAAATTCAGGAGATTATCCATCTTTTCAAAGAATATTCCATTGTTTGCAGAGGGCGGCTTGTAAACACCCACTATAACTGTATTTAGTTTATGTATTTCAATTGCACAGCATTCAAAGTTGATTTCTTCAGCTAGGCTGGTGGTGATTGTTAGTACCTTTGATTCCATATTTTTGTCAGTTATAATTACTATGCCTCCATGTTTTCTATTAACCCTAGAGTAATCTGCTATAATTTTGTACCCCATTAGGTTAATATCTTCTAGTTCCTCTTTGTTCATCCAAGTTTCAGTTAGTATGATTATATCAGGTTTTTTGTCGTGTAATAGTAATTGAAATTCATTTATTTTGTTTCTAAAATATTGTATATTTAGATTTAAAATGGTCAGTTTATGGTGATGAGGTATTTTTACTCTGTTATTGGTTGTCGTATATCCTCCAAAAATGATGACCTCTAGAGAAGCTGAAGCGAGTGAATGCGACCCCATAAGGCCAAAAATCCTTGGAGTAAATCGTTTCTTTCTGACATATTGGTACTCCTACAATGAAGCTTTTGTATTCTTCTGTTTTAGTTGTCAATTTTTCAACTGATACTTGCTGTTTTTCTATTTTACATTTTTTGTGTATGTATTCTTCTATTTCCGTCTCTTTTACTGTTTTTTCTACTCGAGAAATGAAGAGCCAGAGTTTCCTTTCTTTGTGCTGATTTTTTATGGATCTAAAAGTGGAGTTATCGTCACAGTCACCTGTTCCTATATCCGAACTTCTTTGTTTTCTTGGAGGATAGTGTCTGCCAAGTTTTTCCTGGTTTGTGGTTTTATTTTGATTTTGTTGTCGTATTTTTGACTTTGATGTTTTTGAAAGAACAGTATTCCATGACATCTGAGAAGTTGGGTTAACTGTAAGGTTAGTTCCATTTTCTTCTTCCTTTTGTTCTGGTTCTACCTTTTCTGTGGTTAGTAGTTCATGTCTAACCGAGTTGTTTTTATCCGTTTGATTAGGCATGATTGCGATTTTACTTCCTTGTTGGTTATGTAGATTATCTTTCATCCTTTGTTGACGTTGTCCGTCACTGTTTTGCCGAAGTTTTTCTCTCTCTGCGACACTTTGTACGAAGTTTTTTGCTTGGTTGAATTCCATCAACTTAATTTTTTCATGCAGCAGTAGAATATTCTCTTGCAATATTCTATTTTTCTCTTGAGATTCTTTAAGAAGGCTTTTTAAATAGCTATTTTCCACATTGAGGATTTTGTTGTGTTGATCATTCTCGATATCATCCTTGTTTTGTTGAATAGTTTTAATCTTTGTGTCGAGTTCGTGCTTGC
>JARQZK010002237.1:205000-245000 GCA_030704885.1 Cynegetis impunctata | reverse complement strand
TTTAGCACCCCCTTTCACTTTTAGAAAATTTATATTTTTCTGTTCAGGAGCCAGCGAAATTGACAATGTTATTAGATCTGTATCTGAGCCCACAACTACAACAATATAAGTAGTGTTAATTCGGTTTATAGCTGTCATGCAATATCTACAGCGGCATATTTTTCTTCTGTTATTACCCTCGGACCATGAGTTTAAAGTTCTGACACCAGAGCAAGCAGCAAGTTCTCTTCACTATTCTTATTCCCCAAAAAGTCCTTTTTTGCTGTAACACAAACAGCGTTTCTCCCGAACGCGATAGCGCAAGATGAATGGCTTCATACCCTTCAGTTCAGCTCTTCATTCTTGGTAGTAGGCTTTTCTGGATATCTGTCAAAATCAATTATAATATTTTTCTAGGTTTCATGTTTTCAGGCCTTTATTGACTGAGCTATTATGACTTTGTCACCTATGATTCCAATGTCATGATGAATTTCCAGAGCAGCCAAACCATTCAATAACAAAAAATAAGATAACCATGAGTTTTTAATTTGCAATTAATTTCATATAGTCAGAAGGGTCATTACAAACTCTCTTCTTTTATCGTGCTCCTTTGAATCGTTTTATTCTCTTCAAACGTCGATACCGGCAACGTAGCGGATATTGATATTAGGCACAAAAAAAATTTTAATTACTTTTTAGGCCTAATATCGCCTCTACGAATTTAATATTTTTTCCACACTTTCAACTCAACGAGAACAGCAGGTGTGGCAGTAAGAAATTTTTGATTAAACTCGTCAGTTTTGATGAATTTATCAGCTGCTTTGTCAACTTCGTATAAATCATTCTTGAAAAGTACCGAAAATCCTTCTAATATATTCTCATGATTAGTGAATCTTCTTTTTTCTGAGGCTCATGGGGGGGGGGGATTGATCCCCTTGATCCCCCCCTATCTACGCCACTGTACCTATACCTATACATGCATCAACTGTTGCCGGTATACCCTAATATATGCGGCATAAACTCCAACAATAATTTTAATAACATAATATATAAGATAAAATATAGAAGTTAGATGCAATTAATCAAACATACATACATACATTAAATGAGAGACAGCTGTTCGTTAATTCAATTATTAATAATAATAATAATAATAATAATAATAATAATAAAATAAACCGCATCCACATGTTTTTCACATTCTTCTTCGTTATTCATTGTCATCGTTCAATATTTTATTAACTTCAATCACTTAATAATTAGATAAATAAAGACCTATACATATATCAAAAGTAAGAGGTGCGCATAGTTCGTTGCGCAAAGGAACGTAACATTTCACTTTTAATTAACGCTCGATTTTACTCCTCATAAAATTTTCATACCGCGGACTAAATATGAAACGTCCTGAAGAAAATGGAGATAGAAATGAAGAGATAATACGAAATAATCAAAAGAACAACATACTTGCCTCATTGTTGTTCGTAGCATATGTTCGTGGTTCACCACAATAATTTTGAAATTGATACAAACAGATAAACCCAAACTTTCTAGAAAAAGCTTTCCACGCCATCTGCAACAGTCATAGTAAAGATTGAAAATACAGCGTTTTTGATCAATTTTTATTGACTAACTCTTCTGCCGTTTGTGGATTAAGATGAAAAGAAAAGTACCATATCTGATTATTAATCAAACAACTTCTACAGTGATTCAGAAACATTAACTACAAAACTAATTCTATTAAAGGAATGTTCCCGCCTCCAAGACTCACAGAATGGTAATATATACCACAATCATTCATTAAACTTCTGAAATAATATGCCATTGTGCTCATATAAATTAACTCTGTACAAAATTGGTGGGTTTATGATTATTCGATTTCTTCTTCGGTTGGGAAATAACATCAATTAATTCAATATTGCAAAATACTCATTAATAATTAATACCTAATTTTTTTTTAGGTGTAAAGATAAAGTCTGATGGTTGAAACTGACCACACAGAAATATTTATTCTCACAAACAGATTGTTTTTAATGCATTCAACAAGGATAAAATTGCCGTAGTGAACATTGAATCGTTCCACGTTTACTACAAAGTTCTTCGAATTTTTCAATTAAGACATCTTGAAAAATAATGAAGTAGTTCGTTTTTTTTTCTCATACTTGCTTGGTGCTGAAGTTTGTTTTTATAGATTTTTGTGTTTTTCAATCTCTTTTTAAAATTTGGATGATTTGGTCCATAAAATACTCCATTTACAGGTGAGCAGGGAAGTAGGCAGTATTTAAACGGATCGCTGTGTTCGTTTCAAGTTGAATTAGAGTCAACGCCAATTCCTGAAAGATATAGTTTATTAGTTGGGTTAATATTTCAGTTTACCCATAACCATTGAGGATCAACAAGGAAAGTTTTTCTCGAGAACCTGGTTTCTTGTGTCTTGGTGAGATGGTAAGCAACTAAATTATCAAATTCTTAGTTAGAAATGATCTTAAGGTCACTATACACAGAAAATAATAATGAGCCTGATATCAATCACTGCCAATGATTGACAGCATATTCATTATCATAACGTATTTTTCATTAGGACAATGTCCAAAATTTATTGATAATAATGAATTTTTGTGATTGACTAATCAACGATTTTGTTGTTATAATGAAATCTATGTCATTATAATAATGTAATTGAATCATGAATCTAATGAAAAAAGTCATCTTTATAATGTTATTTACATTAGAGCAATGTGAAAAATACATCAAGATAATGACTACATAGTGATCAATACTATGTACCTTTAATCATCACGACACATTGTCATAATCCCTCTTTTAATAAAGCTATGTTCAATAGGCATAACATTAATGATTGAAAACATTAACCTATGTATAGTTCATCATAGCAACGCACTGCGTTTATCACCTAATGTATTAAGTCATTCGGTCAATGTCCGAGAGCATTGGGAAAATGCTTAAAGAATCATGGATTGATGAATATGTAACGTAAATATGCCAAATTTCCGCCTAATTCGCTATTCGAGTATCGATCTAACGCTAACAGCCAAACGGTGAAGTGTTATTTGTGTATGAGTAAATTTTTGTGGAAGCAGTTTCTTTAGAAGGTGGTAAGTACAGTAACTGTATTTTTTGAATCTTGTTAGTTTTTCATAACATGTGAATAAAAGTTACGAAAATATTTTTTGCCAGAATACAATCTCAAAAAAATAAGTAGTTACACTGAACAGTATTGAAAGAGACGAAAGAATGAAAACATGGCGTGTTTGGAGCACTTATAGTAAAAATATATAAATATATTGCATTTTGAACAATTTTTATATTATTTCGCGAACTACTATGAATTTTGCTATAAGAAATAGATATGCTCAATAATGGAACTTGCTCATACATTTTTTTGCTAAATACCCTTGTAAATTCAGTAAATTACTGAAAAGAAAATTGTATTTACAAAAAATCTACTATTCACTAAAATTTGACGGTCTACACTATTTCAACATCATCTTGAAAAATAATCATTTATTGCAGGTTCTGACCATACTTGTAAGTGTGATCTGGATCTGAAGTAGAAATCGAAATATTCCAAGCACCTTCATATATATTCAGTATTTACTTTTCCCCAATACAAATCATGGTCGGACAACTATCTGTATAACAACCCAGAGCGCCCTCCACCAAAGATATTGGAAACCAACAATTCACCGCAGAGATCGAAAATGCAGAAACCCGTCGCTAGAATACAAACTTTCTGATATAAGGTGTCTACTTTGCAACTGTGGCGTAGGTATGTTTTTTTAAAAATTATTGAAGAATTTTCCTTGTTCTCTTTATATAATATATTAAATTGTCCATGGTTAACTAGTATATTTTTTATGATTTTTAATTTAATTTTGTATAATTTCATGTATTACATATAACATTCAATATAATATAGCTATAGTTGCAACTAACTATTATAACTTTACTTCTAGATTGATATGGACTCAACCATGAAGAAGGAAAATGATAATTTTTTTCTCAAAAACTGTGAAAAAGAAGTGCCAAAATCATTGCATTTCTGTTCAAGGCAATGTCAAAGACAAGGCCCATTGGAAATCGAAAATATCGAGGAAAGTCAGTATCTGCTTGTGTAGATTGTGTATTTCAGTGAATGGTGTTCACCCCGTGATGCTAATGTTAGTAGTGCAAAAAGAGCTTGATATTATTATTCTATGTCAGATGGTTGTTTTAGTCACAGGGTTCAAAGAGAACACTTTTTTCATTTGTTTTGAAATCAAACGACAGCTTCAGAATAATTTGATACATATTTCGTGAACATCATATTTAAAGTTCATAACATACTTATTTCATTAAAACGTAGAGTCCCAATGAAAAAAAAAATCAGTTTTCTAAAATCGGGAATTCATCTTTTTCATTTTCGACCATAATATATTTTTATTTCTAGATGGGCGAGATGAGGCAGCCACCAACAAAGTTGTAAAGAAAGATATTACAGGAATTACACAGCACTCATTTTTTATCTTGCAGAAACACCACAAGAAATTGAAGAATGGATATACTTTTTGAATTCGAAGAAAACTTCAATTCATTTTTCTTGTGTTCGCAATTGATGAAGATATAACAAAAATTCAAGGAGAGTATACATACTTCGATGGAATTAGATATAAGTTTTTCAATGTTATAAGAGCTGTTAATAGTTGTTCAAATATTATTTATGTTTCCAATTTATGTTTTTCTCTATATATATATATATATATATATATATATATATATATATATATATATATATATATATATATATATATATATATATATATATATATATAAGTCTAGTCTATTTTATTTATGAAAACAAAAGGTGCAACCTGTAGGCTCAGATCGATGTATTTTTACATTATATTAACGTCTTCGAACATTGAACGATGTTCGAAAGTCATTGTGCGCATGGCTTAGAATTAATGTATCGGTGATTGAGTCAATATCCTGGATTCCTTAATTCAATGACTACAGGTGATCGGTTGATGTACAGAAAACATTAATATCATGCTGGATGTTGATTGACTGATACACAATGGTCATTAGTAGAATGTACTTTGTTCTGAAATCCAGGTGATGA
Organism: Cynegetis impunctata; assembly: GCA_030704885.1. Lineage (NCBI taxonomy): Eukaryota > Metazoa > Arthropoda > Insecta > Coleoptera > Coccinellidae > Cynegetis > Cynegetis impunctata. Next base: position 239,902 of record JARQZK010002237.1, on the reverse strand, counting down.
AATTAATGCCTCTCGAGGATTAATATAATCACTTGAACATCAAGCAATCAATAATAATACATTGAATCAATGAACTAGAGCATCGGTTGAAAATTGATGTCCGAATACATTATCACATTGGCTTTATTCGTTATATTTACGTACGTTTTTCGTTCTGTGTACATTATTATATTCGTTCATTTATTATGTCAGTAATATTTTTCGCATTATGATTGTAGAGCAACCAGTTTCAATTTTCGATGCTGCCAAATAAGTACTTAGCCTGTATATTTCCACGGAGAAGCGGAAAGAGATAGGATTCGAATCAGTATGTTCGACATGCATTTCGTTGGTTTCAAACAAATTTTCATAGCTATTTAAACCCCTGACAGCTTGTAGCTAATTTGTGTGGATGTAATTCCAAACGTTTATGGAATATGAAGCAGAGAAGCCCGCTTTCGGATTATTGAAAGGTTTGAGCGACCAGTGCGGCGTCTAGGTGTTGGGCTATGACTGGTAAACTTTTATCGTTTATAATTGGTCGGATTTACTGCGGTCAGATACACTAACCATAACTATGCGATCATATAAAAAATAATCCGGATAAAGACTTCGGCTGAATTATAGGGCTAATTCATAAAAAATTTGTCCTGGCTCTTTTCAATCCATTTTGTAATGGAACAAAATGTTCGTAATTAAGTAAGCACAACAATTTGAAAGTTCAATCAATTACAAAATCGTGGATATGATTGTTTATTTATTTTTCACTTGTATATAATATGTTTATTTCACCTTGGATACGGTTGCTATAAACACACTCATTATGCCCTAGGCCATTATGCCCGCATTTGCGGGCATAATGGATTCAAAACGCCCGCTTATTGTACTAGGAGAAATGAAGCAAATTTTATTGATTAAATACTTCATAATCCTTGTCGTATACGACTCTGGATTTCTCCGGCAATGAATTATTCGCAGCTTTGGCTGCATTTTCTATGATATTCTTGGGTAAATTCATTTTCATTTCCATTATTTCTATAAGACTACACAAAGAAAGCAGCAATGATATTCACTGAATATGATGACAAATATATTCACAAACTTCAAAATATCAACCAATGACATGCCTACTATGAGAAGGAAAATGGATAGGAGCAATGAAACGATTTTAAAATCGCTTTTTCATCATAATATAATAATTTTTTCGTGAAAAATAAAATCTTGTATGCACCGCGTGCGTTACTAGATCCTTATGCCCATCGGGCAACATTCATCCCTCGGGCCAGAGGCCCTCGGGCCGAATGTTTCCCTCAGGGCATAGTGATCTATATAACGCACTTGGTACATAAATAACTATTTCGAGACTGGCAATATTTGTGTGTGTGTACTTTATACAGTGAATACCAAGAATTGCTATCAAAAATAGGCAGCTACACAAAGAGTTCTACCTAGTCATAAAATCGAGTATTTTATTACATATGCCTTGTGGAGCAGAGGTAGAGTGACCAGGCGTGCTGGATTCGTATCCTGGGTTCGGTATGGATATTTGCGAATATCTATGAGTTTCAGTGTTAATTAATTAATAAGTTGGGGACTGTATACAATGTTTACAAACCCAATGACCGTTCGGAACTGGCGTGGTCATTAGTGAGATAAAAAAAAAGAATTATATTGCAGGAACTCTTCTCATCTAAAAAATTTCAATAGCAAATTTCAGACCAGAAAAGCTGGAAAGAAGAAATGTGAATTATAGTTTATATTTTCCGAAAGAAGTCATCAATACTTCATCAATACTATATTTGATTTTCTCAAGCTTTGAATAAATCCCTTCATCTTAAAATAAACACAATTGTTTTCATCCACTCTCTTCTGTATACTGAATAGAAATTAAAAAAATTCAATTTGTTTCTAATATACATAAGTCTATACTTAATAATAAAACACCTCGAGTGAGCTTCAAAAATTTATGAATCAATATTTAAATAATAATTTTCTTCTTTTGTTCAGAGAGCTAATTATAACGAATGTTTATCTTCAATATAATCCTGGAAGGCTTTTTACAGAATCATTTAAGTTCTAATTTTTGTCGTTAACAGAACTATTAATTCAGTTGTTAATTTATTTTTACACTATTCGTTCAGCTCTAGACCATCTTGGCATGATTTGATATAATTGTCACTTCAAATTAATGCAAACTTGATTTTCAGTTGTCAGCTCTAGTCCATTTTGACATGATTCAATATAATTGTCACTCAAATAAATGTCAACTTGATTTTCAATTGTCAGTTCTAGTCCATTTTGACATGATTCAGTATAATTGTCACCTTAAATAAATGTCAACTTGATTTTCAGATGTCAGTTCTAGTCCATTATGACATGATCAGTTTGTGATTCTTACATACACGGCTAACTCACTTCGACTGAAACGGAGAAGCAAATGAAAACTGAAGTCGTGTAAAAAGATTTTGTGATTCCATAATATCTGCATAATATACATCGCAAAAATCAGAACGTTCGATTAGTTCTTCACATAAGTATAGAATAAGTTCATCCTGTCGTTAATTGATACGAATAATAACATAACCTATTTAGGACCACCACGATAAAAACAAATTAATAACACAATCTTAGCGATTGGAATTTTGGAAAATGACTACACGGTATCCGATGGCTCCACCCATCAGTGTATCGCAGCATGTGTGTCCCATTGCAATTAATGTAAGGTTCTTCATAAAAGAACCCCGTCGGCAGTCTTTATTAGAAGGCTTGAAGTTGTTTTTCCACCTCTGTGCGTTTCGTGAATCACCTCTAGATCCGTCTCTTTCGCTCTTCAAAATCAAGACTGGCCTTCGATGTCCATTAGTTCTCATTCATTTCAAGAACATGGCGTACACGTACGTATACAGGACGTTCAAGTTATCTCTCGAATATCAATCTTACGTAAAGATTTTCAATATTACTTTCAAGTTGATAATATTTATATATATATATATATATATATATATATATATATATATATATATATATATATATATATATATATATATATATATATATATATATATATATATATATATATATAATCACAGAAAATGATAATGAGCCTGATATCAATCACTGCCAATGATTGACCGCATATTCATTATCATAACGTATTTTTCATTAGGACAATGTCCAAAATTTATTGATAATAATGAATTTCTGTGATTGATCAATCAACGATTTTGTTGTTATAATGAAATCTATGTCATTATGATAATGTAATTGAATCATGAATCTTATGAAAAAAGTCATCTTTATAATGTTATTTACATCAGAGCAATGTGAAAAATACATCAAGATAATGACTACATAGTGATCAATACTATGTACCTTTAATCATCACGATACATTGTCATAATCCTTCTTTTAATAAAGCTATGTTCAATAGGCATAACATTAATGATTGAAAACATTATATGTGTATAGTTCATCATAGCAATGCACTGCGTTTATCACCTAATGTATTTCAGTCATTCGGTCAATGTCCGAGAGCATTTGGACAATGCTTAAAGAATCATGGATTGATGAATTTCTGGCTGCACCCCCACCGTCTCAACGTAAATATGCTAAATTTCCGCCTAATTCGCTATACGAGTATCTATCTAACGCAAACAGCCAAACGGTGAAGTGTTATTTGTGTATAAGTAAATTTTTGTGGAATCAGTTTCTTTAAAAGGTGGTAAGTACAGTAACTGTATTTTTTGAATCTTGTTAGTTTTTTATAACATTTGAATAAAAGTGACGAAAATATTTTTTGCCAGAATACAATCTCAAAAAAATAAATAGTTACACTGAACAGTGTTGAAAGAGACGAAAGAATGAAAACATGGCGTGTTTCGAGCACTTATAGTGAAATTATATAAATATATTACATTTTGAACAATTTTTATATTATTTCGCGAACTACTATGAATTTTGCTATAAGAAATAGATATGCTCAATAATGGAACTTGCTCATACATTGTTTTGCTAAATACCCTTGTAAATTCAGTAAATTACTGAAAAGAAATTGTATTTACAAAAAATCTACTATTTACTAACATTTGACGGTCTACACTATTTCAACATCATCATAATCATTTATTGCAGGTTGTGACCATACTTGTAAGTGTGATCAGGATCTGAAGTAGAAATCGAAATATTCCAAGCACCTTCATATATATTCAGTATTTACTTTTCCCCAATATAAATCATGGTCGGACAACTATCTGTATAACAACCCAGAGCGCCCTCCACCAAAATTGGAAACCAACAATTCACCGCAGAGATCGAAAATGCAGAAACCCGTCGCTAGAATACAAACTTTCTGACATAAGATGTCTACTTTGCAACTGTGGCGTAGGTATGTTTTTTGAAAATTATTGAAGAATTTTCCTTGTTCTCTTTATGTAATATATTAAATTGTCCATGGTCAACTAGTATATTTTTCATGATTTTTAATTTAATCTTGTATAATTTCATGTATTACCTATAACATTCAATATAATATAGCTATAGTTGCAACTAACTATTATAACTTTACTTCTAGATTGATATGGACTCAACCATGAGATCGAAAATGATAATTTTTTTCTCAAAAACTGTGAAAAAGAAGTGCCAAAATCATTGCATTTCTGTTCAATGGCAATGTCAAAGACAAGGCGATTGAGTTTTTACTAGGCCCATTGGAAATCGAAAATATCTAGGAAAGTAAGTATCTGCTTGTTTAGATTGTATGTTTCAGTGGGTGTTCACCCCGTGATGCAAATATTAGTAGTTCAAAAAGAACTTGATATTATTATTCTATGTCAGATGGTTGTTTTAGTCACAGGGTTGAAAGAGAACACTTTTTTCATTTGTTATGAAATCAAATGACAGCTTCAGAATAATTTGATACATATTTTGTGAACATCATATTTGAAGTTCATAACATACTTATTTCATTAAAAAGTAGAGTCCCAATGAAAAAGAAAATCAGTTTTCTAAAATCTGGAATTCACCTTTTTTATTTTCGACCATAATATATTTTTATTTCCAGATGGGCGAGATGAGGCAGCCACCAACAAAGTTAAATATATTACTGGAAAAATGCATAACAAAACATTTTCACTTACAGCACTCATTTTTATATCTTGCAAAAACACCACAAGAAATTGAAGAATGGATATACTTTTTGAATTCGAAGAAAACTTCAATTCAATCTTTTGTGTTCGCAATTGGTGAAGATATAACAAAAATTCAAGGAGCGTATACATACTTCGATGGAATTAGATATAAGTTTTTCAATGTTATAAGAGCTGTTTATAGTTGTTCAAATATTATTTATGTTTCCCATTTAAGTTTTTCTCCAGAAAGTATTGTTTTGGTCGTTTATTGAATACTTTTTTTTAAACCTCAATCCAGGAATTGTATACAGTAAAACACATATCTTATGTCAATATTTGAAGAAGAAATTGTATTATTCCAATTCAATGACTCTTTTGTGTCTGTAGTTATCTTTGGAACGAACTCGTTCGACAGTGCCATCATAATTGCTTGGAGCATCATTAGCAATAATATATAGAAATTTTTTCCCTATTTGCAATTATATACCTGTCACTATATATATATATATATATATATATATATATATATATATATTATAAATATAAATATATATTATATATATTATATAAATATATATATCTATATATTTATATAATATATATATATAATAATATATATATATATATTATATATATAATATATATATATATAAATATATATCTATATATTTATATAAATATATATATATATATATATATATATATATATAATTATTTATTCGAATTGTTGTTGCCTGTGAACTATTTCTAATCTCTTGATAATTATTAGCAATAACAGGGTTGTTGAATCTTAAAAAACTCGATTTTATTGAAAAGTTGACGTTTCGCCACGACATTCGTGGCTTTATCAAAACTTTTGAGAAAAAATTGAAATTTCTTTGACATTTATTGATTTGAAAAATTTCTATAGAAACAGACTACTGTTTCACTAAAATTTTTTTCGGCTGTGGCCGTTCTTTGTAATTTATTACGTGCTATTCAGTCCAATATTAACATTCAAATTTGTTATTATTAGATGGTAAGGGAAACCACAGAAACCTTTACCCACGTAATGTTCGAAATAGGTCCAAATTATTTTGATTTTGAAGAGTCAAAGAATAATAATAATAGGGTACTATTTATCTTTTTTTCAAAAATTTCTCATTGCGGCTGTGGCCGTCTTCAGTTATTAATTACGTGCTATTCAGTCCAATATCAACAGACAGGTCCGTTGATATTAGATGGGAAGGGAACCACTAAATTAAAAAGTAAAACACCTCTTCTGCAAAAATCTCATGTTGTTTATAGTATACCCTGTAATAATTGTAATAAATCATATATAGGACAAACTTTTCAAAATTTAGAAGAAAGATTAAAAGCACACAAATATACCAGAACACAAACCACAGCACTAATAAAACATAAAAACAATGAGAATCATACTTTCAACTTTAATAGCACAAAAATTTTAGAAATAGAAAAAGATCAAAAACGCAGAGAAATTTTAGAAATGTTACATATTCAAAAAAATTTAAATGAAGTCGTAAATGATAGAACAGATATCAAACATTTAAGTTCAATATACGCAGATTTAATTCAACAAACAAATTCTAACCACAACAACTCATCTTCTTAGACAAAATCTAAACATCTAGAATTTTCAATTTTTCTGGAAAGAAAATATAGTTTAGAACATGTGATCTCCAAAATCACAAGTAATGTCTTTTTAAAGACAACAATCAAATATTTTAAACCTATTTTGTACATTACGTGGGTGAAGGTTTCTGTGGTTCCCTTCCCATCTAATATCAACGGACCTGTCTGTTGATATTGGACTGAATAGCACGTAATTAATAACTGAAGACGGCCACAGCCGCAATGAGAAATTTTTGAAAAAAAGATAAATAGTACCCTATTATTATTATTCTTTGACTCTTCAAAATCAAAATAATTTGGACCTATTTCGAACATTACGTGGGTAAAGGTTTCTGTGGTTTCCCTTACCATCTAATAATAACAAATTTGAATGTTAATATTGGACTGAATAGCACGTAATAAATTACAAAGAACGGCCACAGCCGAAAAAAATTTTAGTGAAACAGTAGTCTGTTTCTATAGAAATTTTTCAAATCAATAAATGTCAAAGAAATTTCAATTTTTTCTCAAAAGTTTTGATAAAGCCACGAATGTCGTGGCGAAACGTCAACTTTTCAATAAAATCGAGTTTTTTTAAGATTCAACAAGCCTGTTATTGCTAATAATTATCAAGAGATTATATATATATATATTATATATATATATATATATATATATATATATATATATATATATATATATATAAATATATACAATATATACAAATATATATATATATATATATATAAGTCTAGTCTATTTTATTTATGAAAACAAAAGGTGCAACCTGTAGGCTCAGATCGATGTGTTTTTACATTATATCAACGTCTTCGAACATTGAACGATGTTCGAAAGTCATTGTGCGCATGGCTTAGAATTAATGTATCGGTGATTGAGTCAATGTCCTGAGTTAATTCAATGACTGCAGTTGATCGGTTGATGTACAGAAAACATTAATATCATGCTGGATGTTGATTGACTGATACACAGTGGTCATTAGTAGAATGAACTTTGATATTAAATCCAAGTGATGAAATTAATGCCTCTCGGGGATTGATATAATCACTTGAACATCAAACAATCAATAATAATACATTGATTCAATGAACTCGAGCATCGGTTGAAAATTGATGTCCGAATACATTATCACAATGGTTTTATTCGTTATATTTACGTACGTTTTTCGTTCTGTATATATATATATATATATATATATATATATATATATATATATATATATATATATATATATATATATATATATATTTATTAATTTATTTGCAATAACAAGCTATTTTTGTTTATTGATTAGTAAAAGTTTCGTCGCAATATTCGTGACTTTTTCGAAACTTTTGAAAGATCAAAATTACTGTGACATTAAAACACTTTTGACTTTTTCAAAAACCATCAATTGCAAATAAAATGAAGTCATATAACATTTGTATTCAGGGTATCCCAAAAGCTGACGTCCCAACGAAAGGAGAAGATAGGGGAAGTCATTCTCGATCAAAATAAGCATATATATTATAATCATTCGATTGTTGATGGTCCAAAACTTATTGAAATAATCATCTGCATTGAATAGGATAGCTTTCGGTCATACCTGTTCATTTTATGTGGTATATTTGTTTTGTACCAGTGTCATAACGCAAATCGTTTGTATACAATGCTTATTTTTTCTCACTCCACACTCTTCAAAGCCACATCCGCAATACAAGCAAATAAAAAATGATATTTTTCTGTTAATATTGAGTGCATTAGGCGATTTATGGAAAAAAACAAAACAGCAATAACTTTCAAACAATTGAAAATCGAATAATAATATATCTGATTTTTCTGATTGGAAATCACCTGTATCACCTCCATTTATTCTAACGTCCGGTTTTGGGACGATATATATATATATATATATATATATATATATATATATATATATATATATATATATATAAATATATATATATATATATAAATATATAAATATATATATATATATAAATATATATATATATATATATATATATATATATATATATACCTACATACATATTTAGAGATTAAAGAGAATAATTTTATCTGTGCACCTATTCAAATTAATAATCTGAAAGCTTAAGTTTGTTGAGATTATTATTATGTCATCTTTTTGACACCATTAACAATTAATTATTTGGAATTATTATTCATTATTTGAAATGAATTTTCACGTTTTGATCTATATGGATATTATCAGTTGTTATTATGCAGAAAACATATTCAGGGAGTGACATATCAATCACCTGACTTGTTAAAGCAGTAACTGGCATTGCCCCTAATTCAGAAGGCATCGTTTACAACTTAGAGGCGATATTATTTATAGCATTGTTTCAAACAGCGTGCAATAAAACTGTTATTATAATCATAAAGCGATTGTAGTGCACCGGCTCTGCAGTATTTATCATATTCAAACGATGTTTAATTAAATGCACCTATACTATAAATCTTCTCACAACAATGAAGCCTTAAATTTAACTAAATTGCACCAGGTATTGTGCATCGACCTTCTTGGCAAAAATCGAAATACTTACCAGGTTTATGTGTACTATTAAAGAGTCGTAAATTTGTTCAGATAATTATGCATGAAAAATCTATTATACAACTGGTGCCAAGTATTTTTACGTATTCTGCAACAATTGCACTTGGAAATTTAGTGCCGATAAAATTTCAATAAAATGAAAAATTCTTTATTGGGACTGTACATCGAAATGATGAAAGCAATAATAAATTGCTTCCTATGTGAAAAATTCTAGTTGCGGATTATAGTTTACACACTATCCTATATATCGTACAGTAAGTGCAGCGACTCTTACTCTTACAATACAGTATATATAATATAATAGTAGGGTGCAATTAATGGTACACCAATCAATAAATTCCTTATCTCTTGTTACACTCCAGATAATTGGCGCATGGAAGCTAGGTCTAAATATGATAAAACGTAACAAAGGCTATCTTTTCAATACAGGCGGCAGTTTAGTTTCAGAGATGGATCAATTCAGTATGTGAATTAAAAACTATGTATTGCTCTCAAGTATATAAATGCAGAATTTACTATAATTTATACAAACAATCTACGATCTATTCGTATAATGATAATCAGGGATCGAAATGAATATTGGAAATTTTTTTCTTCTTTTTTTGCTCAATAGCCCCACATCGAACGTGAACTTACTCTCGACATTTTTTGACTTATTTCCCCTTAAAATAATAGAGTATGGTCCGTATAGTAGACAGTCAACAGTGAAGTGCTGGAGTGGATTTCATATCCGTTTTAGATCTCCTGGAACACGTAATTTTTTAAAGTCGTATATATATTATCTACAGCATCTTCGAAACTCAGCCTCAGAGGGTTTTTACACCCCCAACCCCCCTCCAAATTGAATAAGGAGAAGTTTTCATTATCTGCAAGTATATTTTTTCTTCTAATCACCGCCATTTTTATGTATAGATTTCATGTTCTCTCGTGGTGTCTGAGAATGTGTTTTTCTTTAATAACAGGCGTGACGTGTACCAATACAACACATGAAAGAATAATTCATATATATATATATATATATATATATATATATATATATATATATATATATATATATATATATATATATATATTTATAAATAAATATATATATATATATAATATATATATATTATATATATATATATATATATATATATATATATATATATATATATATATGTATAGATATATATATATATATAGATATATATATTATATATATATATATATATATATATATATATATATATATATAATCAATTCAGCTAGTGAATTCCGTGGACTTGTATTTAGATATTCATCTCCTTTCAATAATTTTCATAAAAATACCATACTTTTTCTTCATGAAATTATATTGGTATTGGTAGGTTTGGATGGTGACCGATGCGCTGCGACCTTATTAGATCTATTGTGTCCCATCTTCTTCTGCTTCTCGATGTGTTCTCGTTTTACAGCAGCCCCTCAATCCTCAATCAGGAATTTGAGGATTTTAAATTATAACTAAAATGCATGACATTATAACTAAAAAGTACACAGTGAGCTTCATTACGGCAATCTGAAATATTCTAAGACTAAGGAAAGGACTAACACAGTGCCATTGAATAGAGAACATAAGCCGGATATTTAGTAGAAAAAGGAAAATATTGAATAGAGAAACTGTCGAGGAAGAACCTGCGGAAATGTTATAATATGGTTTATGCGTAAGAGACTTACATCTTGAAGTATTCTATTCAGAATATCAGGTATTACAAAGCAAACTAATCTTATTTATATCATACAATGGCTTTGTGTTTATGAAATCTTGCAAAGGTGGAACTCTAAATACAAAGAATGGTGTTATGATGCGAATTTTCTGGTTCGCCAACGCTTTATCGGTCTTGGTTATATATTGGTATATAGCGTTGACGGATATTACATTCGAATTTTGGGAATAAAACGGTCCACGGACATTACGAAATGTAATTATTAAATTATCGAATGGCCTGTTATTTCGAAAAAAAGACATATATATATATATATATATATATATATATATATATATATATATATATATATATATATATATATATATATATATATATATATATATATATATATATATATATATATATATATATATATATATATATATATATATATATAATATATATATATATATATATATATATATATATATATATATATATATATATATATATATATATATATATATATATATATATATATATTTATATTTATATATATTTATATTTTTATATATAATTTTATATATATTTATATATATATATATATATATAATATATATATATATATATATATATATATATATATATTTATATATATATATATATTATATATATATATATATATATATATATATAAATATATTTAATATAATATATATATATATATATATATAAATATATATATATATATATATATATTTATATATATATATATATATAAATATATTTATATATATATATATATATATATATATAAATATATATATATATATATATATATATATATATATATATACATTTGGTAGCAATAACAGGCCATTTGAATTAGGTTTTTCGAATATATATATTGCGTAGTATTTACGAATAGTTTATGGAAATGAAAAAAAGAAATAGAAATTAACACTTTCTTAACATCTTCGTTCTAATAGTTCCTTTCATGCAATATATTATTGCAATGAAAATTCTTGGATTTTTCGAACATTTGTTTGCTCCACAGAGTCTCTAAAATGTTTTTTACGGGACTTTTTATTTTCACATACTATTTATCAAAATAATTACATTGTGTTTTGGAATCTCTTTCTAAGAGAAATTTCACTCACATGATGTAATCCTAGAGATTATAGCTGCTTGGTTTGAATATAACAGTGTAGTAAATTCTTAAATTATGCAAACATTATAAAAATTTATAACACGAACACATGATTCTTGTTCATTTTTATAATTTCTGCAAAACTGTTCGTCGATTACCTGAAATGCATACTTTCATATCACGACAGTCTCGATATGATGACTATCTTCTCTTACGAAAGGCACAGTATGCCCAGAATCTAGGTTTCTCCTAGATTTATGCATCATCTTTTCCTCACTATCTATAGGTATTGATATAAAATTTGAGCCATTAAAACTTGGCTACATAAATAATTTGAAAATATCCTCATTTTCCCTATTGCCCTTTTTCCGTGCAGTTCATGAGTTGAAGAAAATAATTTACCACAAATATTTTGATAGTTTTCGATAAACTATCAGAATATTTTTTAAGGAGCGTTTCAGCTGAATTAAAATTTAGACTGTAAATGGTTCGAAACTAACAATTATTTATTCTTTGTTCATCGGCTCTTATCAATATTTTCTGTTGATCAAAAATTCTATACTGAAAATTTTTTATAATAATTTTGACAACAAATTCTGTAGCTAATTTCTAATATTCATCTTAGAATATAGATTGGGGGTTAATTTATATTTTGCTGCTCTCTTTGTGGAAAATGATTTAATATTCGAAAAATATTGAAAAAATATTTGTCAAGAGTTTCACAATACATTAATATTTAAATATCATAAAGAAATATTTTTTCATTCAAATATATTATTTTCTAATTTTTATTTCGATTTTCTATCAAACCATAATTTATTCCGTTCGAATAGCATCTCGACGCGATGCACTTCACGAAAAAAGTACGACCTTAGTGGCGGAGCTTTGGTGCTCAAGCGTTTTTTCAAATTTTACTAAGTAGCCTCAACTACAAAGGTCATTAGAGAACTGTTATTACAATTATTTGTCACTTGCAAGGAATATTAGAACAGTGATTATTTGGATTCAAGAAAAACATGAAAATTGTTTATAATGGACTTAAAACCCGAAACGTTCTCAACAAAATTTTGAATTTAAATATATTGCGAAACTTGCCATGGATTTGTTCTCTTTAAGATTCGTCGAATATATGGATCTACTGTAATGAGCTCACCATTGAAAAATACGTTATACAAATCTATCAAGGTATCAGTTTTGTTAAATAAGAGAATACTTAACAATGGAATGGTGGTTGGTTCTAAATCTTGAAAGAGCCTCTCTTAAGAAAACATCTGACTATTCTCCCATCATAACGTTCTGAGTGAAACATGATCGCTTAGTATTGTAGTTATAATAATACTTCCATTCATCAGCAATATGCTGCGGAATTCAAAAATATGAAGGTCCATTATTCACCCCTCTTTGAACCTGTCATATGCAATAACACGTGAACCTCTATCTAACCTTGTTTTTCGACATGGCTTGGACGTCACATACTCGTAAATTACCTCGAGTATCATCTAATCATAAACAGTAATATCCCCATATGACGGACGGACATTTCCAACTAATAAATATTTTTTCAGTAACGAAATATTTGTATGGACGTAAAAAAAAAGCCGAAATTATTCTTACAATTAACGTACACTGAAAGACAGTTCGCATAATTTAAATTTGAATTAGGTTATTTAATTACCGCAATTTAACGCAGAGTAAATTATTAGCTAGTTGATATTGAGTAAATAAATATGTTTGAAACATATATTTTTTTTTTCATTATACCTAAATATATGAGAACATATCATTTAAAATATCTATTGAAATTAATTAGACATATTTAAGCCAAAAAAACATAAGAATGAATAAATCTATATTCAATTGGGCATTATAACATAGTTGCTCATGTTATAAAGTTATTTTCTAACAATTATGTTAGTATATTATAATTGTTATAATATAATGATTTATATTTTATATAATTCAAGGAAATTTAGTATATTTTATTATAATATAATTGCTTTAGGGTAAATTATACGATTCTCTTACTTCAATGATAAACTAAAGCGATAAAGAGCATGAATACATTATCTCATATCTTATAGACGCTATTCATATATATATATATATATATATATATATATATATATATATATATATATATATATATATATATATATATATATATATATATATATATATATTTACAGGGTGCGGCAGAGAGGACGGACAGTTTTAAAAAAATCATAAAATAGTTAATTTTTACTAAAAAACAAATTTATTGATGGAATCAGGTTCGCAAGGAAATAGCATTTGAGACAGTCAAGTGTGGAAAATCACATCAGGCATGTGGTGGCCGAAATTGTTGATGCAGTGCTGGAGGCGTTCTTTGAAGTTCGCGTAGACTCTCCAACATCGCTCTCTCAACTTGGGCGACTTCCACGCGAATTGCGTCCTTCAATTCGTGCAGAGGCTTGTTCTCGTATACTCTAGCCTTGAGGTATCCACATAAGAAAAAATCGCATATGGATAAATCTGGGGAGCGAAGAGGCCAATGAACATCGGCAAACCTGGAAATAAGGCGACCAGGGAAGAGAGGGCGAATAACATCCATTGATGCTCTGGCTGTGTGGGCGGTCGCCCCATCCTGCTAGAACCACACACGTCTGATTGGAACACGTCGTCGTCGTAATTCAGGGAAAAAGAAGTTGGTGATCATTTCGAGTAGCGCTCCGAGTTCACAGTAACAGCACGACCATTACCGTCTTCAAAGAAGTAAGGGCCAATGATGCAAGTTTGCGATACAGCGCACCAAACCGTTACTTTTGGTCTGTGCAGCGGTCTTTCGTGTAACTGTTGCGGATTTTCATTAGCCCAATAACGGCAATTCTGCTGGTTAACCATGCTGCTTAGGTGAAAGTGGGCTTCGTCACTCATGAACAAAATGAGGTTCTCATTTTGATCGATCAGTGCTTCCATCTCACGTGCGAAGTTCATTCGTTGTGCATAATCTCCGGGCTGTAATTCTTGCACAATGGCCAATTTGTAGGGGTGAAAGAGGGGATCCATACGCAAAATTCGCCTTACCGAACGATTCACTGAGGCGAAGTGCAGCAGCATGTTTCCAGGCAGATCGAGTCGGACTGCGAAGAAAGGCTTGTCGAACGCGTTCAACATTTTCAGGAGTTCGAACTGCTCGCGGAGCTCCTCTTGGTCTTCTGTTGATCAGTTCACCACGCCTGCGAAGTGATTCGACCCAACGAAGAATGGTGTTTCGAGAGGAAACAGCTCTATTCCGATGAATGTTGAAGTGGCGACGAAACACACGCTGTACGACGGTGACCGACTCATTATTTCGGACGAAACAATCATAAGCGAAAACGCGGTGCTCCACCGTCCAATGCTCCATGACGACAACTGGTAAAACAATGCTAGGAACTCACGAGTTAAACGGCACCCTCCCCACCTCTCTCGTAGACGGAGGGGGAGATTACTACCCATCTCAAAAACGTGCTTCCTCTCTGCCGCACCCTGTATATATATATGTATATATATATATATATATATATATATATATATATATATATATATATATATATATATATATATATATATATATATATATATATATATATATATATATATATATATATATACATCAGATTACTTAAGGTAAATCGCTATATATGTTTCGACGCCAATGACATTTCTATACTTTCTTAAAGCGGTGAATTTTAGATATATCAAGATGGCCATCAAAAACAAAAAAGATGTCTCAAACAATAGACAAACATTGTGGTGGCCATATTGATGTTTCCAGTATTCATCTCTTTCGGCTGGATGGGAATGTCGTTAACGCCGAGGCTCATGTAGCTGGCTCCTAGTACTTCATTTATATATTTATATATAAAAATGTTTGCTTTTGGTCGTAACTATTCTCCTCCAACTCGACCTGGCCCATTTGAATGATATTTTTCACCTATATGGTCACCTGGATGGGTCTCAGTTATATTTAGACCTGGTAAATGGCGCTGCTGTCGAGATCTAGAAAAAAATCTTTAATTTTCCGACCAAATGTTTTCCTATATATTTTTGGATTTCTCACATAAGAAAACATATAATCACGAACTTTGAGCTTCCCTGCACCTTTAAACTTTTTTAATTCTATATTTTTCCTCCAGACCTGTATGTTCATACACAAAAGAAGAGGGATAACCAAAATATTGTATACATATTAGCATTCCAACGAAAACACTTATTAATGCTAATCAGAAAAGAGGTTGATTAATATTATTTTCTGTTGATATTTTGTTTCTGGAATTTTCTTAATTGATAGCAACATCGTTCAGTACCTCTACACCAGTTATTCCCAACCTGGAAAGCTTTTTGCTGAAGCTATTATCACAAAATAAATTTACAACAGCAGAAAACTGAGGGTGATCTCTAAACATTCATTTTTTCCGCCGCCATAAAAAAATGCGGTCAAATTTATGCAGAATTTTTTGAGATGATCAGTAACCTGAATCTCTGATCACAAGGGCGTAATACGAACGTCATAAACTGTCAATGATTCTGGCAACTCATTTTTTGAAAAGATTTAATGGAAACGCCAAGTAAAGTATTTAAGAGACTCCTATTTTTTCTTTCTTTTCTTTTTTCATAGACTGCACGAACAACCCTCTGGTGAAGAAAAAACCTTGTTTCTTACTATTTGAAAAATATGGTGATTGGTCATCTTGACAGCCTGACTGAGGAATTTATGCGATATTTTCCGGATCTTTGAAATGGAAGCTGGCAATGTGCATAAAGTTTTCCATTTATAATTAATGTGGACATATTACCAAAGATACTTCAAGAAGAAGAATGATTTCTGCGCGAAAATTGATTTTAAGAATCTCAGCTCCTTAGAAGAGTTTTGGATAAAATAACATCCTAATTATCCTAAGATTTCAAATGAAGTTTTAAAATTCCTTTTACAATTTTCATCGACGTATTTATGTGAATCAGGGTTCTTTAGTTTGGCAGTTATAAAAACAAAACAGAGGAACTGCTTGGATATCGAGTGGGACTTGAGGTGCTATCTCTCCAACATCAAACCAAACATAAAGCAATTGTCGAAAGAAAGCAATATCCTTTGCATTAATGTTTTAAAATTATTATTATATATTTACTCAATATACTATATCACTTGTTAGTTTATACTAGTACCTACTCATTAAAATTAAGATCAAGACAGAAAAAAAGTTTTTATCTTTATATTGTACCCATGTAAATATTTCTAGATTGAAATTAATTGAGGGGGGCGTGAGATTTTTGAAATTCTGCAAAGGAAACGTGGTGTAAAAAAGGCTGGGAATCACTACTCTACACCAAAACGCCAAACTTTCTTTCAATATAAAATATATTGACAACAAATAGTATGGGAAAGGTTACACATTCTCTATTTTCTCCACGAAATTCTTGACTCTGTTTGCACCGTCGAAACTTGAACTCAGGATATGACACTGAAGTGTGATACAAATACCGACATTGCAGTCTCGAACAAAGACAATACGATGAGTCTAGTTTACGCCACAGATGTTTAGAGATATCGTTATAACTAACACGGTTCTGTGTGTCAGGAGGATTGAAACTTTGTGTGAAACGTTGTAATTAAACGTGAAAATAAATTATCTTCTGAACCGGAGCTTCTGAATATATTGAGTTTAATTAATAAGTTCGTGAAACGAATTCAGTCTGGCTTATTATACTGGTAATGAATAACGACAAGTTGAGAAAAATAGAGTTTAATTTAAGAACAAAATTTTTCGAAAGGAACTTTCTTATCGCACGTTACACTGAAGGCCTAAAAATGATAAAGAGTAATGTAACTTTCAACGTTAGCTGTATTTGCGTATTGATATGTGTTTTGCAATATCCTAGGACGGCATGCTTAGTTTCAGAGCCGGATAAATTCAATATGTGAATTAAAAACGATGTAATATTTCTTCTTTCTAGTATAGATATATTCTTGGGAATTTTATAGTGAGCAAAGAATCGGTCTAGATATGTAATCTAGAATAACCATAGATTACGTATGATTTTAAAGTGGAGAATTATTTAGAATTTCACAAATAATCTAATATCAATTAGTAAAAATTTATATATATATATATATATATATATATATATATATATATATATATATATATATATATATATATATATATATATTTATATATATATATATATATATATATATATATATATATATATATATATATATACACTGGCCAGCAAAATTGACGCACCACTAAAATTGGGGTCAATTTCAAAGTTAATTTTCTCGCGAACTGCTGAATAGATTTAAATAAAAATTTTTTTCAATGTAGCTTAAATCTTCAGAAATGACGTTATGCAAAGAGAGAAAATTCAAATTCGAGTTTTGGGCATATACTGGGTGTTTGAAGAAAAACTAGTAAAATGCACAACTTTTGTCATATTCTGTGGGAATTCCCATCAACAGTATTAGGTGTCTCTCTAAGTCAAAATATAGCCCCATCTTTTACAAGCATTTTGTTTTTTTATTCACTTTTTTATCTTGCTTATTAAATGAAATACGGAATTTAATGTAAAACGTAACAAGTAAAATTTATTTCAAAAAAATTTGAAATAAAATCTTAAACATTAAAATAAAAAGTCAACAGTGTTTCTCCCCTATTCCTTATAACTGATTGACATCGACGACCCATATTTTGAACCAGACGTCTAATTTTTGCTTGATCTATATTTGTCCATATTTCCCTCATAAAGTTTTCTACATCATCCAAGGAGGCAGGTGGGGGTTGATGATCTCTAAGCTGCCTTTCATTAGATCCCATAAATGTTCTGGTTAATTAAGTTCTATTTTCGCAGTATGTGGTCTGGCATTATCTTGCATTAGTATAAAATTATCTCCAATATAACCAGCCATAGGGACCACATGCTCTGACAAAATTTCGTCAATGTACTTTTCGCTATTTAAAGGTGCTCCATGCAAGGACATGATGTCTGTACGAGCTGCCAAAGAAATTCCGCCCCAAAACATCACAGAGCCTCCACTAAATAACTCGGTTTAGCGAATATTATTTTGTGAATAACGTTCGTTTGGCTGTCGAATAATTTCTGAGCTTCGATCCTTGCTGGAGAGATAAAACCTCGTCTCATCAGTGAACAAAACTCGTTTCCAATCTTCAGCAGTCCAGTTCACATGTTCCCTAGCAAATTGAAGTCTTTAAGTCTTTTTTCGACATTAAATTCCGTATTTCATTTAATATGTGAGATAAAAACGTGAATAAAGAAACAAAATGCTTGTAAAAGATGGGGCTATATTTTGACTTAGAGAGACACCTAATACTGTTGATGGGAATTCCCACAGAATATGACAAAAGTTGTGCATTTTACTAGTTTTTCTTCAAACACCCAGTATATGCCTGAAACCCGAATTTAAATTTTCTCTCTTTGCATAACGTCATTTCTGAAGATTCAAGCTAAATTGAAAAAAATTTTTATCTAAATCGATTCAGCAGTTCGCGCGAAAATTAACTTTGAAATTGACACAAATTTTAGTGGTGCGTTAATTTTGCTGGCCAGTGTATATATATATATATATATATATATATATATATATATATATATATATATATATATATATATATATATATATATATATATATAATTATATATATGTGATCTTCTTGCCTGTGTTCTATATTTTGTTTGCAAAAAGAGGCTATTGATGTTTATAAACATTTTTTTTAACTCGGCGATACTCCACGTCAGTTCCTAACGGCCAAGTGGACTAGTACAATAACCACTAAATGTAAAACAAATTTAAAACATGTCTTTCCAAGGATTAGAAACTGGTACCATATGTGCCCTAGCTAGACCATTACTCAACCTTATAGACCACAGCGGCTTATTGAAACCAATTTTTATAACAAGTTAACGGTTCGCCGAATAGCAACCTAATAAAATTTAGTTGTTTTATATATTTATATTTATCCTGAGAGTTTTGTCTTAGGTTTGGAAGCAATTTTAATATTATATAATATTATATT
This sequence comes from Cynegetis impunctata, assembly GCA_030704885.1. Taxonomy (NCBI): domain Eukaryota; kingdom Metazoa; phylum Arthropoda; class Insecta; order Coleoptera; family Coccinellidae; genus Cynegetis; species Cynegetis impunctata. The sequence goes on along the minus strand of JARQZK010002237.1, from coordinate 219,740 downwards.
TAGGTATGACATTAGCAACTATATATATATATATATATATATATATATATATATATATATATATATATATATATATATATATATATATATATATATATATATATATATATAAATAAAATGATATATATATATATATATAAATATGTTCGCGAAGAAATAGTATATAAAACAAGCAAAAATTATCGGTCTAGCCCGCATATGTCGAAGCAGCCGTTGACACGTGTTTCGGACTCTTTGGTCCTCATCAGAGCGGCGTACCCAAGTATGCGATGGAAAACCTGGACATGAAACAGCAACAACAAGCAGAATCCTTTGCTTCGGAAGACAATCACACATTTGTGGTACATTGTTCGAACTCTCCGGTTTGGGAGATTTGGTCAAACTCTGACCACGGAGGCGATTAATGCCATCCGCGAGATCCTGGACCGTGGAAATTAACTACAAAGAGGAGATTTATCGCGGGGAAATAGTATATAAAACAAAAGCAAAATTATCGGTCTAGCCCGCATAGGTCGAAGCAGCCGTTGACACGTGTTTCGGACTCATTGGTCCTCATCAGAACGGCGTAGCCAAGTATGCGATGGAAAACCTGGACATGAAACAGCAACAACAAGCAGAATCCTTTGCTTCGGAAGACAATGTACCACAAATGTGTGATTGTCTTCCGAAGCAAAGGATTCTGCTTGTTGTTGCTGTTTCATGTCCAGGTTTTCCATCGCATACTTGGCTACGCCGTTCTGATGAGGACCAATGAGTCCGAAACACGTGTCAACGGCTGCTTCGACATATGCGGGCTAGACCGATAATTTTGCTTTTGTTTTATATATATATATATATATATATATATATATATAAATATATATATATATATATATATATATATATATATATATATATATATATATATATGTATTTATATAAATATATAAATATATATATATATATATATATATATATATAGTTGCTAATGTCATACCTAAATGTAATATTAAAATTGCTTTCAAACCTAAGACAAAACTCTCAGGAGTTTTATTCATTGCCAAAGATATCACTTAAAAACTTGAAAGTTCAGGAGTTTATAGGTTGATTTGTCCTGTATGTAAAGGAGTGTATATAGGTCAGACTGGTCGATCGTTCAAAACAAGATTTAAAGAACACCAATAATCTTTTTTGAAAAATAAAAGGGTTCAACGTTTTCAAATCATTGCCGTGATAACCTTCACCCGTTTCCACAAATAGATAACTTTCAAATTATGCACAAATTACCGAAAGGAAACAAACTTACTTACTTAGAATCATTAGAAATTTTTAAACTCAATCATAATGCAAAAGATATCATGCTGAACGACCAGATTGAGTTGATATATTCTCCTATATTTACTGTATTCAAACAATAATGATTTTTCGAAGAAGATTTTATAGTACATATTTGGGAAATCCACTTCTATTAGCCCCTCTTGAAATGTGTTCCTCTTGTCTATTTAGGTACCTGCAATAACCCGTAAGCGCAAATCTGTAATTATGTATTCAGTTCTTAACTCAATCTGCTCAATGATGGTGTAGTGACCGAAATTGCAATCGCAGTCTTATATTTTTCAAAGTATTTTTGTGATAATAAACGTAGTAAATTCAAGTTTTATTCTTGTTCATATATATATATATATATATATATATATATATATATATATATATATATATATATATATATATATATATATATATATATATATATATATATATAAAGCGATGGTATGGGAAAAATATAGTGCAGGGGGTATGTTCTCCAATAAAAAGAATGAAATTTGGGTGTGATTTTTCAAAATTAAATATAACCCACTATGACAGTTTCAATGTTTCATTTAATAGCGATTTGTGAAATTTGAGTACGAAATTTTACTCTAATTTTCAGATTGGTCCATTCACTGTTCGAAAGGTACGACAACATGCAACCCATGCATTATTCTCGACGATTATCCGGCTAGTTTGCTAACGATGATGGAAACGTGAAAGAAAAGAACGTTCCAAATTTCAGGAACTGAGGAACTGTGTGAGACAATCACAGAAGAATCTCAATTGTACTAATTTTCCGAGTCGCAAGAAATTCTTATTGTAATGAAATATCACAGCGTGTAAGCCGTGACAGATTCACGAAGAATTTCCTCCAGCTAATTCCAGCTATCGAATGACTTCAAAGGAAATCGTTTTATACATCAGATACTGCATTCTCATCTAACAGTGCAGTATTGTGTATGAATGCCTAAATATGATTTAATAACATCGTAAATTTCAAAGTTCTTTGGTTTACCCGGTTTTATAATACTCTTACTCATTTATTTCTTGCATAATAGGTACTTCTATTTAGTAAAATGCCTCCGCTTCTATATGATGTTAGAATGCTTGCTGTGAAAAAGTCACTTCAATTATGATTGCATTTTAGCTCTGAAAGCAATGGGACTGAAATACACCTGAAGGTGCTCATGGCGTATTTTTATTTAAACTCGACCAAGAGAACGTCGTCTAATGAAATACTCGCAAATTAAGTTTCACAATACTAAAGGCATTTTCGCATCCCATCGATTTCCTCATCGACAAATAACTCGATTGCATTGCTTCTTTTCATCATCGTTCTCTGAAATCTATACATAAAAAAGAGTTGTGCAGATTTTATTATGTACAATCCAATAATCAGAGATTACTCATACTTCTTTTACTCACAGATAATAATGAGCATCTTTTCATAAGAATGGCTTCCTTATATTCGAAACAAACACTTCTGGAAAATACCACTTCGAAAAAATCAGAAATATATACATACATATATATATATATATATATATATATATATATATATATATATATATATATATATATATATATATATATATATATATCTCTATATATATATATAATCTCTTGATAATTATTAGCAATAACAGGCTTGTTGAATCTTAAAAAAGTCGATTTTATTAAAAAATTGACGTTTCGCCACGACATTCGTGGCTTTATCAAAACTCTTGAAAAAATTGAAATTTCTTTGACATTTATTGATTTGAAAAATTTGAATAGAAACATACTATGTTTCATTAAAAATTTTTCGGCTGTGGCCGTTCTTTGTTATTTATTACGTGCTATTCAGTCCAATATTAACATTCAAATTTGTTATTATTAGATGGTAAGGGAAACCACAGAAACCTTTACCCACGTAATGTTCGAAATAGGTTCAAATTATTTTGATTTTGAAGAGTCAAAGAATAATAATAATAGGGTACTATTTATCTTTTTTTCAAAAATTTCTCATTGCGGCTGTGGCCGTCTTCAGTTATTAATTACGTGCTATTTAGTCCAATATAAACAGACAGGTCTGTTGATATTAGATGGAAAGGGAACCACAGAAACCTTCACCCACGTAATGTACAAAATAGGTTTAAAATATTTTATTGTTGTCTTTGAAAAGACATTACTTGTGATTTTGGAGATCGCATGTTCTAAACTATACTTTCTTTCTAGAAAAATTGAAAATTCTAGATGTTTAGATTTTGTCTAAGAAGATGAGTTGTTGTGGTTACAGTTTGTTTGTTGAATTATTTTGTTTTGATTTATATTGTTTCTTAGAAAAATTAAAGAATTAAATCTGCGTATATATCTATCATTTACGACTTCATTTAAATTTTTTTGAATATGTAACATTTCTAAAATTTCTCTGCGTTTTTGATCTTTTTCTATTTCTAAAATTTTTGTGCTATTAAAGTTGAAAGTATGATTCTCATTGTTTTTATGTTTTATTAGTGCTGTGGTTTGTGTTCTGGTATATTTGTGTGCTTTTAATCTTTCTTCTAAATTTTGAAAAGTTTGTCCTATATATGATTTATTACAATTATTACAGGGTATACTATAAACCACATGAGATTTTTGCAGAAGAGGTGTTTTCTTTTTAATTTAGAATATATTTGTTTAATTTGATTTTGTGCGGTGTGGGCTACTTTAATATCGTGTGGATTTAAAATTTGTGAAAGTTTATTACTTAAATGAGGAATATATGGAAGAGGAATATATTTTTTGTTAATATTTTCTTTTTTTGAAGTTTTTAATGTGTTGTACATTTTATGAATTCTATTTTTAGTGATTTTCTGTATAAGTTTTATTGGGTAATCGTTTCTTATGAGTAATTTATGGACATCTTGTAATGTTTCATGTCTGTGTGTAGTGAAGTTTAAGTGCTTTGTCTATATATCCGATTATTAAACTCTTTTTTTGTGACAAATGATGTGTACTGTTGTAGTTCAATGTTCTTTGTGAAAAAATTCCTTTTCTATGCCATTTTGTGATAATTTCTTTGTTTTTGTGTATGAGAGTAATATCAAGAAAATTTAATGTATTGTTGCACAAAATCAAATTAAACAAATATATTCTAAATTAAAAAGTAAAACACCTCTTCTGCAAAAATCTCATGTGGTTTATAGTATACCCTGTAATAATTTTAATAAATCATATATAGGACAAACATTTCAAAATTTAGAAGAAAGATTAAAAGCACACAAATATTCCAGAACACAAACCACAGCACTAATAAAACATAAAAACAATGAGAATCATACTTTCAACTTTAATAGCACAAAAATTTTAGAAATAGAAAAAGATCAAAAACGCAGAGAAATTTTAGAAATGTTACATATTCAAAAAAATTTAAATGAAGTCTTAAATGATAGAACAGATATCAAACATTTGAGTTCAATATACGCAGATTTAATTCTTTAATTTTTCTAAGAAACAATATAAATCAAAACAAAATAATTCAACAAACAAACTGTAACCACAACAACTCATCTTCTTAGACAAAATCTAAACATCTAGAATTTTCAATTTTTCTAGAAAGAAAGTATAGTTTAGAACATGTGATCTCCAAAATCACAAGTAATGTCTTTTCAAAGACAACAATAAAATATTTTAAACCTATTTTGTACATTACGTGGGTGAAGGTTTCTGTGGTTCCCTTCCCATCTAATATCAACAGACCTGTCTGTTTATATTGGACTAAATAGCACGTAATTAATAACTGAAGACGGCCACAGCCGCAATGAGAAATTTTTGAAAAAAAGATAAATAGTACCCTATTATTATTATTCTTTGACTCTTCAAAATCAAAATAATTTGAACCTATTTCGAACATTACGTGGGTAAAGGTTTCTGTGGTTTCCCTTACCATCTAATAATAACAAATTTGAATGTTAATATTGGACTGAATAGCACGTAATAAATAACAAAGAACGGCCACAGCCGAAAAAATTTTAATGAAACATAGTATGTTTCTATTCAAATTTTTCAAATAAATAAATGTCAAAGAAATTTCAATTTTTTCAAGGGTTTTGATAAAGCCACGAATGTCGTGGCGAAACGTCAACTTTTTAATAAAATCGACTTTTTTAAGATTCAACAAGCCTGTTATTGCTAATAATTATCAAGAGATTAGAAATAGTTCACAGGCAACAATAATTCGAATAAAATAAATCTATATATATATATATATATATATATATATATATATATATATATATATATATATATATATATATATATATATATATATATATATATATATATATATATATATATATATATATATATATATATATATATATATATATATATATATATATATATATATATATATATATATATATTGAATTGAATTGGCATTTACTTGGTGAAAGTTCATATTCATAACTTCATAAAGAAACAAAAAACTAACTTTTCACAGGTTTAAATAAAATTTAATGAGTAAACGCGTTTCGTCATAACATTGACTTCATCTCGTACTAAATTATGGTATCACAAAACAATCTATTTATACGAAAAATTGAACATAACACAGGGGGGGGCTCTTAAAGAAACTAAATAACAATAAGCAATTCATTCAGAGCTATTGGTAGGTACATTGAACAGATTAAGAAGAGGAGAAGGGTTTACTTCAATCTGGTCTTTAACTAGGTTTCCGGAATTTTTATATTTATTGATGTATAGGGATTCCCAACAGTTGATTTTGTGGAGACTATTTTCTAACTGTAATATATTATAATTGTGATTGAAGGCATGGTTTTCTTGAATTCAAGAATATATATATATATATATATATATATATATATATATATATATATATGAACAAAAACAAAACCTGAATTTACTGTGTTTATTATCACATAAATACTTTGAAAAATATAACACTGCCTTTGCAATGTCGGTCACTAGACTAACATCGGGCAGATTGAGTGAACTCAATTTTTCAAAGTATTTTTGAGATAATAAACATAGTAAATTCAAGTTTTGTTTTTGTTCATCATGTTGAATTATCACGTAGTAACGACGGATTCCACGGATTCCACGTACTAACGACGGATTGACACGTGTTTCGGACTCGCTGGTGCTCTTCAGTACGGCTCAGCCAAGCATGGGATGGAAAACTTGGAAATGGAAACAGCAACAACAAGCAGAATCCCTTGTTTCGGAAGACAATCACACTTTTGTGCCTTATTGTTCGAACTCTCAGACGGAAATCCCTGGAAATAGTTCAGGAGGTCTAAATCCATACAGTGGAATGTTCTATTGTTTGCGAAAGAAATAACACATTTTTTCTCTATATTTTTGTTCATCCATCCCACCTCTTGCATTGGCAAGTTTGAAGGTGGCAAAATTTTGATAGTTTTGTTGTGCATCGAAAAACACCTGAGATCTCAAATTTCAGCTGATGAGGGCCGCTGGAAGTTCCATCTCATATATATATATATATATATATATATATATATATATATATATATATATATATATATATATATATATATATATATATATATATATATATATATATATATATATATATAACTTATTAAGTTATATATATATATATATAACTTATTAAAATTATGAACTCACATAGTTTTACCATTTCATATATATATATATATATATATATATAAATATATATATATATATATATATATAATATATATATATATATATATATATATATATATATATATATATATATATATATATATATATATATATATATATATATATATATATATATATATATATATATATATATATATATATATCGTGGTCCATGAGGTCTAAAACGATACAGTGCAACTGTTTATTATTTTCGAAAAAATAACTCGAACAAGTGAACCATTTGCCTATTTCAATGTATTTTGCAGATGTAATTTATGTTGATTTTATTAACACAAATAGTTTGCCAAATTAACTCTTTTATAAATTTAACACAAACGAAACGTCAGCTCTATCACGGCATACATCAAATCAGATTCATATAATTTAATACGAGTGGGGGTGACAGCAGCATGGAAATGTCAGAAAATATTTTCTCTTGATACCTGAACATTTCCGTCCTATTGTATATTACGTTATACGGAAAAATATAACGAAAGGAGGTAGAAGAAAGGTGATTTATGCGATGACCATATGGCTTCAGGATATGAATTGACGTTTCAAAAAAAGATTAGGTATTCGATGTAGAGCGGGAGAATATTAAGTACTGATTAAATTGTCCGGTTATACAGAGTGTTCGTCAAACGTCTGAGAAATAACATAAATTTTAGATGAATTGTATAATACTGAAGTTAACATTGAACTCAAATCATGAAAAATAAACAAATTGACCATGGTCAATTCAATATATTACATAAAGTGAACAAGAAAAATTCTTCAATAACTAAAAATAATTATGAAACAGCTTTCTAAGGGAGCTGGTTAAATGTATTCCGCGACGAAAATTCTACATTCACAATCCAACGGTGAATTATACAAAACGTCAAGTCACCCCGACTCAAAATCTTCATACAGCTGTTTCGATCTTATTAGATCTCATCATTGCAGATTTTTTTGACTCGGAGTGAATTAGCAAATTTCTAATTGTTTTCCAATACAAATCGCGGTCGGGACTACTACTTGGGTAACAACCCAGAGCGCCTTTTACCAAGGAAAACAACAATTTACCGCTCAGATAGAAAATTCAGAATCCCGTTACGAGAATACATACCCCCTGACATGAAATGTCTACTCTGTAACTGTGGCGTATGTGATTCGAAAGCACTTTTTCAAAAACACTGTTGTTTGGTAATTTTTTTAAGTTTTGAAGAATTTTCCTTGTTCATTTTATGTGATATATTGAATTGACTATTGTCAACTTGTATACTTTTCATGATTCGATTTTGAATATTGCATATAGATCGCAATAAATATTTGAAAAATTTTAAAAAATTGGAGAAATTAAAAAAAAACTTCAGTTTCAATTTTGTAATTTTGTGAATTTATTTGAATTTTTTATGAGGTAATATTTCATACCGCAACACAGAGTTCAAACGAACTGTATTTCACACATATTTCCACCTATTAAACTACAGGTATGACAAGTCGTAAAGTAAAAAATTTGAACACTCCTGATATAAAGCATAAAGTATGGAGATTTCAAAATGGTCCGACTATCTCATAGTAAATATCCAATAATAAGATCCCATTGATTGCGAGAAATATCGAGATCACTGCTCAATTTACATTTTCCGAATTTCATAGAATTCAATAAAATATTTCACGTTAGAAATTATTCCACAAAGAACTCATAATGAAGGTAAATCCTACCTGAATATTTTCCAAGCGATATAATAAAATAGAAATGTATATGGTACTTTTTTCCAATTCTAAGGAAATTTCCTCCTTTCTATTTGTTGAACAATATCAGATAGAATCGAAACGGAAGTAATAGGTTGTTGTCCCAATCTCGATCATCCAAATAGCTATTTATGCCATATCGCTCTTTCTTCAATATTTTTCTATGAAAATATGTTTGCTTCAAATGGCAAAACTGCACTTCCTCCGCTCGTTTGTCGGTTGTATCAACGAAGGTGTGGAACAAAACAAATCGAAATGTGGCATTCTTCCTGCTCGAATCTAGCTATTCTGATGTAGTGAATCTTCGGAAAAAAACGAAATGAATATGTATATATATGTATATATATATATATATATATATATATATATATATATATATATATATATATATATATATATATATATATATAATCTTTTGATAATTATTAGCAATAACAGGCTTGTTGAATTTCAAAAAACTCGATTTTATTAAAAAGTTTTGATAAAGCCACGAATGTCGTGGCGTAACGTCAACTTTTTAATAAAATAGAGTTTTTTGAGATTCAACAAGCCTGTTATTGCTAATAATTATTAAAAGATAATAAATAGTTCACAGACTACAACATTTCGAATGAATATATATATATATATATATATGTATATATATATATATATATATATATATATATATATAATGAAACAAGCAAAATTATCGGTCTAGCCCGCATATGTCGAAGCAGCCGACATATGCGGGCTAGACCGATAATTTTGCTTGTTTCATCAACTATTTCCCCGCGATAAATTTCTTCTTTGTATATATATATATATATATATATATATATATATATATATATATATATATATATATATATATATATATATATATATATTATATATATATAAATATATATATATATAAATAAATATATATATAATATTTATTTATATATATATATAATTTATATATATATATATAAATATATATATATATATATATATATTATATATATATATATATATATATATATATATATATATATATATATATATATATATATATATATATATATATATATATATGTATATATATATATATATATATATATATATATATATATATATATATATATATATATATATATATGTTCAGAAAGATATTTGAAAAACTTGGTTCGCGGAATGAACCGCGTAGAAGATTTGAAAAATCTCGACGTTTCGGCTTCTTTTGCGAAGCCATCTTCAGGAGAATTAGAAGGGAAATAATTCAGATACGAATCGAATTAGGAGGAATCGAAAACAATACGATTGCGTGGTCTCAACCTTCCTACTCCACCAACCGTACTGCTTCCTGTCAACTCTGAAGTCTCAACCTACCTACTCTTCAGAGTCAACTCCAGAGTTGACATACACATACACATACAAGTGTATCCTCTGATCTGGCTGAAGGAGTTAATCCCAAACTCAAGCTGCCCGCCTCCCTGACACATACTTCAGGGAGGAATGAAACACGTGTGTTTCCTTTTCCTTTTTTCCATCCTTAATACTTGTACATACAAGTGTGCCCTCTGATCTGGCTGAAGGAGTTCATCCGCAAAACTCGAAGCCCGCCTCTCTCTCTCGCACATACTTGTGGGAGGAATGAAACACGCTCAGTTTGCCATTAAAATTAAAATTGAAAAACTGATTTTAATAATAAGGTGATGTTTTGTCACATTCGGGACTTTCTCAAAACTTTACATACTTAAAAAACTATCAGCTAAATTATAGAATGAATAAAAAATAACATTCACATAATGATATAATATTACTATTCTGAATCCAAATGACTTGTGTAACCTCATCAAATAAAACTATATATTGAAACAAGAATGTCTGTCAACTCTATACATTTCCGAGCAAGGGATGAAAAAATATTGTTTCTCTTTATCGCTGATTATTTTCAGGAATGTTTACTTATTTGTTTCAGTCGCCTAATGATAGTATTGTCTAGACCCGAGACAATTCGATTTAGGGGGAGCATATTCTGCAGACTTAAACAAGGGAGTAGATTACGTAGATTAAGATCAACAAATTAGCCCTTTTGTTGACTGGATATCCCATTTGGAAAAACTTCATTAATTTCGCCTACATCTATGTTGATGTAAAATGAGACATAATGTTTTTATACAAAAGGAAATACCTGCATGCATATTGGCTCAAAAATATCTTCAGTTTCTCAAGAAGCTACCCAGATACTAAAAATTTCTTGATAAACAATAAGAATATGATATATTTATTCACAATCGCATCAAATTTTATTTTTTTAGTTTTAAACTCCAAATATAGAAAACCGTCAGTTTTCGTGTTAAAAAATATTCAGGATAAGGTCTTTTTTGCCTAGAAAATATTATGAAAGAAAAGTCGATCTTTATCGGAGTTACTTCATACCGTTAGTTTTCAGTTAATTTTTATTCGATTAATGGAATTTTTCCTCAAACTGTTGGAGAAATGAGATTGCTTGATATCATGTTCCTTTCAGTTCTATCGAATAATATTATAACCTCAATTCTCAAAATGTACTGAAGACTCCTCTTACATAGTTTTATTAGCATTTTAATTTTCCCTAAATTTTATTTATGAACATACAGTTGAGATTACGAACTGTGAAATTAAAAACCTTTTACAAATGGAAAATTTCAAACTAACATATATCAATAATTTTTTTAAACTTCTTCAGGTCTTTTGAGTGGCTCTCACACACTTCGTATTTGATTTTTTGAATGGAGTTACTTTCTCCCTGTCATAATATTTGATTAGGTAACTATAAATATTTCTTACGATGGTTTCATAAGAGAAATGGATAGTTATCTTATATCGATACTCAAACGAATATAATTTGAGTAGAATTTTAAGAAATTTTGAAATAATAAACATTACTAAATTCTTTAAGTGCATTGTTGAGTTTCAACAGGAATCTTCATTCAAAACCAAGAAATTAATAACTTGATGAAGAATTTTACTCAATTCTGGAATCTAGAATGACTTTTTATACATTATTAACAATTTCATATCAAATAGCAGCTACTTGGCAATATATTAGTAACTGGGTCGAAATAATATCTGTATAATATAGAGATTTAATACAGATCTTTCCAAAGTATCCCCAAATCATTTTATTTTTATGTCCCATTTTACTGCTTTTGTTCAACGATAATTGGACACTTTGGCGCTTGATTAAATTTACTGTAATGGCGTTTTATGTTTATGCCATCTGGCTATTTTATTTGGAGCGAAAGAAATATAGTAAAGTATGGAGTTTTATGGTAGATACGAATTAAATAATTAAATCTCAATGTATTCCCCATCAAGTCTTTTCCATCTCCTTATTGGACGAAATTTGTGAGTGAAATTAAACATAACCGTTCGGTCGAGGCGATAACATTTTTCATTGGCATCTAGAACGTCTGAGATAATCTTCTTTATTACCGAGTTAATTTCTCGTTAGAATCAGATCCTAATTCATCATTCCTTCTTCGAGCAATCTGGAATAAGTTTCTTCTATGGTCTAGATCACCATATGGATAAAACGACAGAGCAGCAGAGCTTTGGCACTAAAGTCATACTATGCTCTCAATCTAGTTCTTTTGACATAAACATTCTCAACCCCGTATGTCAATTTCGACACACAAATTATGACGGTGAGGGAGAATATTTGAAACTCCCAAATACCACATTCCTAACACCAATCGAGATCACGTATGTACAAATGTTCAACCTGAATTTTGAGTGGCTGTAGAAATACGTAATGCTAGAAAATCCCTAGGGGCGTAAGAACTTTCAACATAGAAATTGCAGCAGAGAAGAAATCGATTTAAACCCTAATGAACATATCCTAACATTAATTCAATCCACATACCAAATTTCAACCCTCTCACTCAATGTGCAGAAGCAGTGAAGGTGCAGAAAAGTTGAAAAATACATAAAAACAAGGAATCCCTAAACAAAAAGGCGGCGATTGGAGAAAAGAGATTAAACAAACATAAAGCATTTGTCTAACATCAACTCAATTCACTTAAAAATTGTCAACCCTCTAACTCATTTTGGTAGGGGTGGAAAAATCCTTCAAAAGTCGGTTGTTTTAGTTCCATATATCCTCCGGAAAACTAAATTTCGGATGTTGCTCATAATCAATATCCATATCTTTTGCTACCTCCCCCACACTCCCTTGCCAAAGTCTCAAGATACTTACCAAAATAGTATTTTTTTACCTCAAGAACAAGCCCAGATACCAAATAATTATATATATATATATATATATATATATATATATATATATATATATATATATATATATATATATATATATATATATATATATATATATATATATATAATCTCTTGATAATTATTAGCAATAACAGGCTGGTTGAATCTTAAAAAACTCGATTTTATTAAAGAGTTGACGTTTTACTTCGATATTCTTAATTGAAATTTCTTTGACATTTATTGATTTCCCTTACCATCTAATCATAACATTTTTGAATGTTAATATTAGACTGAATAGTATATAATAAATAACTAGCAAAACAAAGCAACCTTATTTTTTCAATTTTTTTACATCAATAAATGTCAAAGAAATTTCAATTAAGAATATCGAAGTAAAACGTCAACTCTTTAATAAAATCGAGTTTTTTAAGATTCAACCAGCCTGTTATTGCTAATAATTATCAAGAGATTAAAAATAGATCACAGGCAACAACAATTCGAATAAATATATATATATATATATATATATATATATATATATATATATATATATATATATATATATATATATATATATATATATATATATATATCTATCTATATATTTATATATATAAATATATATATATATATATATATATATATATATATATCTATCTATATATGTATATATATATATATATATATATATATATATATATATATAATCTATTATTTTCATGGTTAACAGCCAATAAAACTGTAAACTATAAACCGAGGAAGAACCGCAAATTAACAAAAACAGTTCTACAGGACAAATGAACTTCTTGGGTTAAATTTGAGAAATTAAGATTATATCAAGTTCGAAACTTTTGAGTTGATACATGTTTTTCCGTTTAATCTTGGACCTATGTCGAATAAGTCTATCATCTAAATAAAAACTGACCTTATGAACTTTCGATTTTTCAAGCAAGTATGAAATTATATAATATTCAATTAGCTTTTTAATGACATTTGTGCAAAGGAATTCTAAATATTAAAATAACAAAATACGCCAACCCGGAGGAAGTCTAGGTTTAATGTACCCATTCAGTAGGTTGTGAAATTGAATAAAATTCATAATTCTTAAAATCTGAAGAATACATATAGTCACAAATACTTAGAAGGCACATTCAGAAACTTTTTGAATGGGATGTGAAAGTTGGTTGTAATTTGAAAAAGAAGTAACTAGGTTAAATTTCCACAAACATGGCATCTTAAGCGAAGTCACAATAGCCAAGCAAGAATCTCATCAAAAGTTCCGAAACGAAGGGCGCCTCCTTAATGTCATATTATCTGAATAAATTAGCTCGAATTCCTTTATTTCAATTTTATCTCAATTATTTTGCTATCTATATCCGACGGTTCTTCCCGAATTGAAGGCTTTCCGCTTAGCCAGTGCTGGACAAAAGGGTAAGTCTATTGGGAAAAAAGAATTGAAAGAAATAGTGAGTAATGGATATTATTCTATTCCACCATCCGGGCCATTGTTGTGCGCTTTCTCGTTTCCACAAATTCCAACTGCCAATTCCTTATTGGCTCTTAGCTTAATGAGAATTTCGGTAAACTCTAGTTTCAATTTAAATTTTTTTGAATAATGGAGAAAATAGAAAAGCTCAGGAGTTATAATATGGGTTCATATTCATGATACCCAATTTATACGATTATAAAGGACTGAAAACCGGCCAGAAAGCTGAAAGGGTTTTTTTCTTTCTTTTATTCATCTGAATATTCAGCTGAAAGAGATGAATTTTTTTGGTTTAAAGTAGAAATTATGAATAGAGATTTTTAAAGCCGATCGGAGTTCATCGTTCAG
>JARQZK010002237.1:200000-202500 GCA_030704885.1 Cynegetis impunctata | reverse complement strand
ATGCACAGGATTGTATTTTTCGTTTTTCAGAGGTCCTGTCAAATTTGAGTGAAGTCAGCATTCACCCTACCGCCGCTATCTCGAATTTTCTTAAATAGCACCGTAGGTCGAGTAATATATCGTAGAAAAGCTGATTTCGTCCTTTTTTTCAAGAATATATAATACGTACCACATTACTGAAAAAATAAGAGAAACAATTTTCAAAGACATATCATATTATTTTTTAATTCATACTAACTTACAAAAATATTAATAGTTTCCTTATAACAGGAGCTCCAAATGATGGCCACCTGTGTCTTAGCAATAAAACAATCTATATTTGAAGCTTCGGATATAATTGTTTATCATTTATGGAAAAATTGTTTGTATCTCAAGACATTTGAGAGATTTTGAATCAGTTATGTCTGTTATAAAGTGGAGTCAAGTCAGGAGATCTTGCTGGCCACTTAATTACACCTCTTCAAACAATCCATCTCTGAGGGAAATTTGATGATAATACGTTTATTTTAAAAAATTACCTTGTTGCCAGACTTTCTCGCTACCCTGTATATATATATATATATATATATATATATATATATATATATATATATATATATATATATATATATATATATATATATATCGCTGAGCTTTTAACCTAAACAAAAATTTCGGCGAATAACCCTCATACAGAATATATATAAACGAAATCCCCACATACTTGATCCCCTTTTTGTAAAATGATCGTAAGTGGACAGCAAGCTCCCTCAAGTTTCGACAATTGTTACTTAGTGTGGGTAATGGCTCGTCACATTTATTTATGGTTCACATAAAACCTTATGCGGTATGCATTCCAAGCAGTGGATACAAGGATGGAACTATCTAGTTATAAAAGTCTCTTGGGTGAGTAATTTTCAATTGTAGTCGTCGTTAAAGTCAACTGCCGTCGATAATGGAAAATATATTCACACGTTATGCTCCTGAATGATGATCGGAAATAATGAAATTTTCTATTTTAAAGTGAGAGACAATGGTTCTACAATTGATTCCGGTTATTTGGAATTCTTCCCAATAAACATTCTCACTATCCTTAGTAAAATATATGGTTATATTTTAATATTTCCACAGGGGAGGTTTAAATAATGTATAAAACTGTTGTTTAGTTAACATAGAAACATATTCGTTTCCTTCAGACTACAAGATTAGTAGTATGGAAAACGTCAATTCAAACAAAAAGATGTGGTGTCATGGGACACCAGGTAGGAACGAAGTTCCTTGGGATTCGACACTATAATATAATTATTAATATAATAATAATAAAAATGAAATAAATAATGTATTGGGAGTGTAGAATACATATTGTGTACACATGTAAGTTGTATAAACAATATTAATCATGTACGTTAACTTATATTTGTATACTAATACTTATTTATTTAATTTTTTTCGCTAATTAATTTTCCACTATTATAACTGTCAATTTCATTTAAGTCACTTGTTAATTCACTTGCTATGGTTACTATATTTAATATCGTATAGAAGATTTACAAACTTAACGAAAGTAAACGTGTTTATTTAGGAGTAAAATGAATTTATAATGTCAGTATACACCAAGTGCTTAAACAAGAATTTAATGTATAGAAGGAAAAAGATAAAGAAAGGATTACTTCCGTTATATGTTTTTCTTACAGTTTTAGTCTCACATTTTTTTCAGTTTGGTCGCGCAGCAAAATCCCTATCTCCTCCAAGCCTGCTGTAAGGATCTTCGTTCCAAAAAAATTATATAATAACCTTATACATAAATATATTATATGGATCTTTGTCTGATCTTTTAAGAAATCTTCTATCCCCGTATCATGAATCACAATGGACGATAACAGGACGAACAAATATAAATTATTGATTCACAGACATCTCAGGGGTTCGTCCAGTGTTCAAACACATTTTTCAATTAAAAATAATTTTTTTTTTCAAGTTTTACCCTTATCTACAAGGAACAAGGAACAGAACATAAATGTTACTTTTTAGACATTTGTAGAATATATAGGCGCTATTATAAGAAATTTGAATTGATATAAATTAGATTCTACTCAAGTTTTAACAAACTAATTCTACATTTTTCCAGTGTTTCCATGTTTTCGACGCTAGCCAAGATTTCCAATTTTAATATATGAAATCTATACGAATATCTTATTAAAATTTTATTATTTTTCAGGGTTGAATATGTTTCACCAAAATGATTTTAATGCTTAATTTGAGATTTTAAAAAATTTATGGTGAATATTACTCAGCAATATAGAAACAACGGTCGCAAAATTGAAAACATTTACATTTCTATGAGTCCAAGTTTTAAAAGCAAGTAGATGAAATGCACGTTCCCCCCAGCATCAATTTTCAAGAACATGGAAAATTTTGTACTTACGGTAAAAAATACTCCAGTTTTTACATCACACTGAAAAAATTAAAATCGAAGTAGACGTAGAGATCCTGCAAAAAGTTATGCAAATTGACATAAATG
>JARQZK010002237.1:75000-190000 GCA_030704885.1 Cynegetis impunctata | reverse complement strand
TTCAGTGCTATATATATATATATATATATATATATATATATATATATATATATATATATATATATATATATATATATATATCTATTAACTATTTGCTTCACGAATCGTTGAATCATTATTGATTTTTTTAAATCTTTCAGGTTGTTAAATTCTTTATTGTTGGTGAATAAGAAATACTCTTATGTCTTTGCCAAGCTTTCATACTTCTTCAATGCTTCTTCAGAACTTCTGCAAAATCAAAATAATACATTAAAACATGTTTAACCTTAACACAGATTCATTATTATTACCGAACGTTGATATTATTGACGAAGCATTGCAAACTTGCTACAATATAAAAATCTACGACACATACAAACCTACAGAAGGTAAGCATTCAAAATTTGTCTAAAAGTCATACTGCAAAATAAATACCTTCGATTCTTATTTGTTTTGTATAGAGCTGTCAGCTTTAGTTAAAAAGGTTCAAAGAAGAGATGTCTGCAATGTTCGTTGTACTGTGGAAATTGCCTAGTTGATATTGATGTTATGTACTCATTTGGCTCAGTCATCCAGTTGTCCATCATATATTATTTCATTGTTGTTCAGATTTATTAACATGTGTGAGTAGATGTCGCTTAGCTTCTTGGTATCTATCTTTTTGTTTTTGTCTGCTTTATATTCATATATATTTATCATCTCAAGGACAGTTATTTTTTCGCAATTCTTTCATGATCATGTTAATGTTTGCGTGTGTCGCAAATGCACATTGATTTTTATTGTGCGTTATGTTACAAGAGTGTACGGCAATTCGACTCTTCAACCACTGACTAACATAAACATCATTGCAATAAAAACAGCTCAGTTTATAAACAACATAACAAAGTTTAGCTGGAATCTTGTCTTTTAAATGTACCGCTAATGTCCTTGCATTATGTGCGATTATTTGTTTTATGTTCTCGGAATACCATAAAACAGTAACATAACAAACAAAGAAATAAAAAAAGTTCTGTGGTAAAACTTTTTTCGAATAAAGCGATAATCTATAAATTACTTAATAAGATACCAATGATCGGTAATTTTTTTGTTTCGACTTGAGTTCCTATTACAAATTTCATTGGACTAAGCCTATTTTGAAAGGGCGAAACTGATTTCCTCAAAGCTCTTAATGTTAATTTATGACGGATCCATTATGCACAGAGCTTTCGTCACCGGAACATTTATGTAAGATATTCAGAGCTCACTCTGATGCCCATGGTGATTTGATGAGATCGAGCAGTGGCATTACAATGTGCTTCCATCATCTCCCAAACAATCCCAATATTTTGGTCATTGTCAATAACACCTGTTTCGTGTTTACCCTCTAGGAAGTTATATACGAGGGTTGTCCTAAAACTAACCAGCCTAATGTATAGATAGTTTGTATTTTGAAAAAATTCACTGCAGGTGAAAGTACCAACATTCTATAGATTAAGTTTGCTATTATTTGATAAATAGTAATAATGAACGTCACTCAATGAATGTTTAGATATAGAAGCAATTTGGCAGCGATGTATGATACAATGCTTTCATCTCAGTCCAATCAACATCAAAGTCTATTATACTAATACTTCAGCAATCAAATCATGAAAAACATATTTGTCGGCCATTGTCAATTTCATACATTACATAAAGTGAACAAGGAAAATTCTTTAATAATTTAAAAAAATTATCAAACAACTTTCCAAGGAAGCTGGTTATACGTATTCAGCAACGCAAAATCTGCATTCACAATCGAACGGTGAATTATAGAAATTGTCAAGTCACCCCGACTCAAATATACACCACTGTTATAGAGTAGATATCTTCATATCAGGAGGTACGTGTTTAAGCGACGAATTTCTGCATTTTCAGTCTAAGCAGTGAATTGTTGTTTCCTAATATCTTTGGTGGGATGGCGCTCTGGATTGTTATCCAGACAGTGTTACTGACCACGATTTGTATTGGGGAACAATTAGAAATTTGTTAATTCACTCCGAGTCAAATAAGCTGCACTGATGAGATCTAATAAGATCGAAACAGCTGTATGCAGATTTTGAGTCGGGGTGACTTGACAATTTCTATAATTCACCTTTCGATTGTGAATGCAGATTTTGCGTTGCTGAATACATATAACCAACTTCTTTGGAAAGTTGTTTGATAATTTTTTAAATTATTAAAGGATTTTCCTTGTTCACTTTATGTAATGTAATATTTCAGCATTTATTTCGAGTCATCAGAACACAATCAGGACTATTTTAGCACTAAGTTTATTAATTTAATCATTCAGGAATATAATAACGGATGCCCCAAAGATTTTGGGACAAAATTTAGGGGTCTAAAAATAGGTGTAATTGATAAAATATCAAGAAGCTTTAAAACAAAATTGTTCATTTTCTTGACATGAGTTAGACTAGTCGTTTTATGAAAGTTGCTTTGAAACGTCTTATAATATAGAAATAAGAAAAAGCATTTAAAATTGGGTTGGACGGATCCCTGAAATAGTTCGCAGAAGAGCAGAAAGATTGGTAAGAAGAGCAAAAGATAAAGTCGGGATTTCTGTAAGAAAATTAGAGCGTCAATTTCGTACTTCAAAGAGTACAATATAACGTGTATTAGCAAAATTATCGTAAGTAATTGCACAAGTGCATCAAAATAACCGATAATTTTGCAAGACAACGTGTTGTCAAAAAACTGCATGAGTTCACTTTCAATTTTGGAGAAAGACCCGACACCGACTCCAAAATATGAAAATGACCGAATGCAGTTTTTTAAAGACAACACGCTGGAATGCGAAATTATCCGGTTATTTTGATGCACGAGTGTAATTTTGGGGAATATTTCCCGAATAAACTTTCAACTTGTCAAAGTGACGTTAGTAATTCATAAATTCTCAGCTTGTCATCAAAAAACGTAATATGATCTATGCTACTATGCAATTATCGGTCTACAATGCAATTATCACAGGGCTCTTTCGCTTTCTACAATGCAATTATCACTGTAGTTTTCGATAATTGCATTCTATTTACAAGGGATTTTTGACAGGAGGGAAATATTCGAAAAAGAGAAAACTTTCCTAAACTAAATATACCCCAATCAATTAGCAGCAATACCAAGATGCTGTCATCAACTAAGGCGGATACATTTTGCAAATGAGAGCATCATTTGTATGGACGATGAAAACTATTTAACAC
This sequence comes from Cynegetis impunctata, assembly GCA_030704885.1. Classification (NCBI taxonomy): domain Eukaryota; kingdom Metazoa; phylum Arthropoda; class Insecta; order Coleoptera; family Coccinellidae; genus Cynegetis; species Cynegetis impunctata. Next base: position 186,809 of record JARQZK010002237.1, on the reverse strand, counting down.
ATGCCAACTCGGAAAATAAAGAAAACGATGATTTTTATCGGAAAATATAGAAGAACGCCAAAACAATGTAAAATATAAAGAAAAAGCTGAATTCGCTGAGAAAGTTCTGGTCTGGTGTGCGATTTCGACTAGAGGGATATCCAGAACTTACGTGGGTCGACTAAGAGAGAAAGCTGTTAGTAGATTCTTCAAGTAATGTTAGCTGACTGACGAAATTAGTTCATTCTGTACATCAGTATCACATTGGAGACGAGTAAGATACGCGAAATAGATATTCATACCGTCCAATAGGTAACTGATGCGTTATGTTCGCAGCAAATTGCATTTAGTTTAAGTAAATAATTTTATTAGTTACTGAGACGATAATTATAGCAAATAATAAAAATTTAAATAGAGGTATTTGTTACAAAACACATGGTCAAATATTTTGTCACAAAACTATTGGGACATACGTTATGAGTATATTCCAAAAAGAAAAATTCATCTGTAACTGATTCCTCGAAAATCCCAGTGCCTACTCAAGCTTTTGTTATTCTCTCTTTAAGGTTGTTGAGATTTGAATGCAACAAACCTGTTGAAATTTATATTATAGTTGATTCCGTTTAAGGAGACGGTATGCTTTACCTCGTAAAGAAGAATATTAAATCATAAGTGCTTGGTATTAAAATGAACATTACAATCATGATTAATTACCCCATATAATACCTTTATATTTCTTTCCGTGTTTACCTGAAGGAAGAATTTCTTATTATGAAATTCGCCCAATATGCTCACTATTATAATTTTTTACTAAGCTCTTTGTCAAGGAAATGCAAGTAAAATTATTTGAAAAATAGAAATATATAGAATGTTCCTCTTGGTGAGGTGCGTATGAGGACAAAATATCTGTATATAGTTTCAATCGTTCAAGGTAGTAATCATAATTCACGGAATTCAGTTCAACCTCGATAGAAAATACCGGAATAAGGAAATTGCGATCCTCTCCAATAGCCAAGCAGCCATCAAAGCGTTGAGCTCTTATAACATCAACTCAAAGATGGTTTGTGAATGCCTAGACAAACTAAACGATCTGGGCAGGAACAACAAAGTGATCCTCCTCTGGGTGCCGGGGCACGTCGGAGTGAAGGGTAATGAACAAGCAGACACCCTGGTACGAAAAGGTGCGTCAACGCCACTAATCGGGCCAGAGCCTTTCTGCGGACTTGGAAAATCTTACTTCCAAGAAGAACTCAATAAAGCTGAAGAAGCAATGAGAGCAACATACTGGCAAAGACTTCCAGGACTGAGGCAGGCCAAAGATCTCCTCGGAAAGTTCAACCGAGCAAGATCGAAGACACTGATTAACCTCAGCAAAACTAGTCTAAAGACAATCACAGGATTTCTTACGGGGCAATGCAGACTCAAAGAACACCTTAGGAAGCTAGGTTTAGTGTCCAGAAACACCCCACCATATACTGATGGAGTGCTATGCTGTGCACCATGAAAGACTTCACACTGGGATCATACCAGCTGACTGTAGAAGAAATACCACGAATAGACCCCCTTAAAATCCTCAAATTCCTGAAGGTATTGAGGCTTGAGGGGCTGCTGTAAAACGAGAACACATCGAGAAGCAGAAGAAGATGGGGCACAATAGATCTAATAAGGTCGCAGCGCATCGGTCACCATCCACACCTACCAATACCAATACCAATACCAATCATAATTCACCGTTTCGAGGACGAATGGGAAACTCATTGTCGGAAGTCATGCGCAGTGATGATTTGCATAATGTGCTGAAGATGTGAATTGTTTCGTTGTATATATTCATAATTCTTGGAGTTTACTCCTTAAGAAACGATTTTCATATTTAGCCCGCGGTATGAAAATTTTATGAGGAGTAAAATCGAGCGTTGACTAAAAGTGAAATGTTACGTTCCTTGGCGCAACGTACTATGCGCACCTTTCACTTCTAGATTATCAGTATACCGCCGCATATATTAGTGTATACCGTCATCAATAATTGATGCATGTATAGGTATTTATATCTAGTGATACTTATATTTGTGCATAATGAACAAAATTATTAAGTGATTGAAAATGAAATCAATAAAATATTGAAAGATATAAAAAAACTGATTTGAATGACAATGAATAACGAAGAAGAATAATCTGAAGAACACGTGGGTGCGATTCATTTTATTATAATTATTATTATTAGTTGAATTAAGGAACAGCTGTTATTTAATGTATGTATGTATGTATGTTTGATAAATTGCATATATCTTTTACGTTTTATATTATATATTATGTTATTAAAATTATTGTTGGAGTTTACCCCGCATATATTGGGTTATACCGGCAACAATAATTGATGCATGTATAGGTATTTATATCTAGTGACACTTATATTTGTGCACAATGAACAAAATTATTAAGTGATTGAATTTAATAAAATATTGAATGATGTAAATAAAACTGATTTTAATGACAATGAATAACGAAGAAAAAGAATCTGAAGAACAAGTGGATGCGGTTTATTTCATTGTTATTATTATTATTAATTGAATCAAGGAACAGCTGTCATTCAATGTATGTATGTATGTTTGAAAAATTGCATATATCCTTTACATTTTATATTATATATTATGTTATTAAAATTATTGTTGTAATTTACATATCAAGGTATACCGGCAACGATGTATAGGTATATATGATAAAACTAGGGTAGTCAACTCTCGAAAGGACCAACCCAGGAAAATTTCAAAAAGTCGGCTAGGGGCGTGGGGTGTAAGAAAATGTCAATCAATTTTAAATTTATATTTACTTTGCTTTCGAGCGGCATCTAATATTTGACGGTTTTTCACCACAAAATCATATTCATTAAAGAGCGATGGTTGCGTATAATTTTAGAAAAACCGGAGAAATTATTGCAACCGGAGAGGTCGGGAGGTTAATCATTATTACCGGAGTCTCCAGAGCAATCCGGAAGGGTTGGCAACCCTAGATACAACACATACAATAGCAACCTAACCGTCAATTTGTGTTTTGATTTTAGAGTGTAGTTTATTTATTTATATGAAGTGATACTTATATTTGTGCACAATAAACAAAATTATTTAATGATCGAAGTTAATAAAATATCGAAAGATATAAAAAAACTGACGATCTTATTTAGATGTCAAAAATCGAGAAATAATACATGAAAACATTAAATCTTGCATACGAAATACCTTCAAAGATTGATAACAATGCACGTTTGAAGAGTTGGAGAACATTGCCTGAATGTCGTTCAACTCGAAATTTGTTACATTAATTATGAACAAATACCGTGTCATCCCGGTGGATTACAAATAAAACGAAAATTCCCCAGGTGTTGCTATCTCAAGTTTCAACTATTAACGAAATAGGGAGGAAAATTAGAAAGTTTACCAAATATTCGCTTAATGACAACCGCTGATTATGAAGTTTCTTGTAAGTATCAAGTCTTTAGGGAATATTTAAGGGAGAATTCAGCATAGTTCGAATTTTAGCAGTTAAGCGTTAATGCTTTATTAATCGTTTGAATTTACAAATTTCATATAGTATAAGCTTTCGAATTTCCATCGAGTAGAATTCAATTGCTGTATAACTTTTTCATGTGTTCATAAAGTGAAAAAGTAAAACCAGGATATCATTTTGTTGCGTTTTAAAGGATTTTGAATAAACTCTTCATTAATTTATTTGTTTCATTCTCCATTCCTAGGATTTTTTTAGTATTGCCATACTATTCATCACTAAGTTGACAACAGAAATTATGTCTTTTACTGTACATTTACAATCTATTAATCGACAAAGTCTTTGATAGATAGAAGTACTCAAATGTTGTGAGTAGCTGAACTCAAAAAACCACTCTCTTAAATAATAATTGGAGAATAGCATCCAATTTTATGAACAAGTTAGGTAAAAGCATCTTTTCGATGAAAATTTAATTAACTTTCTAATAGGAGTCAAATAATTTCATTAAACTAGTAAAATTGAGGAACAGAAAAGTTTCAACAAAATTTTTGTAGAATATTACAATAGGTTCTAAACGGATTTTATAATCTGAATTGAAAAAGTTTCATTTAAATAACGTCAAAATATAAATTAGGTTAATTGAAGAAATATGAGAATGTTTCATTTCAAGATAATTCAAAATTGATTAAGAATACCTCACAGATTAATTTATTCAACGATATTCAAGGCTTCTATCTTCATGCCCTGAATTTTCCGTATTTTGCGTGGCATTCATTTCTTCAGCGATAAAAAAAAATTCCCAAAGACGTCTTCATATAAAATTTAACTCATATCATCCCTAAGTGAATATAGTGTAAGCTGATTTAATATGTAGTCGATTTTAGACTGATGATATTTCAATTTGAGAAAACTCTCTGGTTAAACATTTTCTTGATGCCTAATATTTGTTCCTCTTTAATATCACACTCCGTCAGGTTAAGAATCTTTTTTATGATTCAAAATTTGTTCTCAAACTAGATTTTATCTCTGAATTTGTCATCGGCATATTATATGGGTGCCTGTAAACTATCATAGCTATTCATAATTATTTCAATCCATATCGGGTTTCAAAATCGGGGAAGAGTACAAAAACCTCACATTTGTGGATACTAGAATCATCGGACACACTCAAAAATAACCTACTGAAACACCTAAGTAGTCATAACTATATTTCAGAAAGCAATAAATAGTAGATAATTGCTAGCAGTCACTTGTAATAAATTATCTGGTTATGAGAAGATGGACGAGGTATTTGTCCATTCGAGAAATATTATAATGTAAATGCTATAAAGGTATAACTTCAGTAGTACCAGGAGTATAACGAGATTTCCCTCTCGATCCCATGAGACATCTCTTGTACTAAATAAATATTTCCACTTATTGCCTATTTACTTGCGGCCGGTACTATCAAGTCTTAAAACCTAAAGAAAGGCTCAAATCACCATTCATCGAATCAACACTCATTGAAAGGTAGAGTATGTGTCATGTAAGCAGGGTATGCAGTTGAGGCAAACCGAGGCCGAACGGGCAAAGCTTGCCTTTTCTCGTTCGGCTTCGCTTCTGAAAAATTTATACTCACACACATAGTCGCACGTGGCACCACGACTACGAGGCATGATCTAGCTGGGTTCAGCACACGTATTGATTAGGCAGTATAACGAGATTTTCCTCTCGATCCTATAAGACGTCCCTTGTACTAAATAAATGTATTCCACTTATTGCCTATTTAATTGCGGCCAGTACTATCAAGTGTTAAAACCTAAAGAAAGGCTCAAATCACCATTCATCGAATCAACACTCATTGAAAGGTAGAATACGTGTCGTGTAAGCAGGGTATACAGTTGGGGCAAACCGAGTCCGAACGGGCAAGCCTTGCCTTTTCTCGTTCTGCTTCACTTCTGAAAAATGTATACTTAGACACATAGTCGCACGTGGCACCACGACCACGAGGCATGATCTAGCTGAGTTCAGCACACGTATTGATTAGGCAGTATAATGAGATTTTCCTTTCGATCCTATGAGACTTCCCTTGTACTAAATAAATGTTTCCACTTATTGCATATTTACTTGCGGCTGGTACTATCAAGTCTTAAAACCTAAAGGAAGGCTCAAATCACCATTAATCTAATCAACACTCATTGAAAGGTAGAGTATGTGACTTGCAAGCCGGATATACACAGTGGCAAGCCGAAGCCGAACGGAGAAGCCTTGCCTTTTCTCGTTCGGCCTCGCTCCTGATCAATGTGTGCTCAGGTACATCGTCGCACGAGGCACCACGACGATAAGGCATGATCTAGTTGTGTTCAGCATACGTACCGAGACAGATTAATGCTGGCCGCACTTTGATGTACCCAGAACGATCGGATCGGGTCGACACTCTGAATGACTGTACTAGGCAGCCTGGGGTAAAATGTAGCCATTCACTGCGCTGTTTTAGTAAGCCGAGCCAAGACTGTTTCGTTCGGCCTAGGCTTACCTGTGCCTCAAGTATATTCCCGGCATTAAATTGACCAAAGAATCTGGTATTTGCGCGTTCTTTGAAATTAGAAGTTTGAAATGAGTTCATGAACACGACCTGCTCTGAACGTAAGCAAAATGGTTAGGTTTTATTATAACTTAATCGTACTCTAGCATAGCGTCGTTAATTTATAGATATCCAAATATCTAATTTTCATTTATTCCTCCAGTTTGAACCAATTGTTATGCTTGATTTCAATTCAAAATGCAAAGTTCATAAGTAAAGATATTTCATCATCTTTTATTTGAAATGCCATCCCATCTTGTCTCAGGGTAACTTCAGGAATCAGCCAAGGCCACCTTTTCGAAAAAAAAATGAAGCATTAAGTGAGGACTTAAAAAGTATTTTAAATTTAATTAATTGGTAAGTTCCTGTTTACGGTTGAACGTTTCACAAACAGACGTAGTTAAACATAAAAAAGAAGCTTAAGAATATGAAAGTTTGAGTTCCGCTTCCGAAGTTTCCAGAAAAGAAAAATACATAATTCGCTGAACTTCGTGATGGGTACGCCACTTATTTTTTAAATCTTTTTATGATGAAAACGGTCCGAAACGGTAGAATTGTTTCACTATAACAACTCGTCAGAGATATCGAATATTTCTGAAGATATTTTAGATGAAATACGTGTAGGGGAGGGTCTGGAACAGTGGCCACCTTTTTCTAAAAAAATCAATGAAAACCATAATGAATTTTTTTTTATAGAATTTGATACCTCTAAACAGCAATTACTATATTTACCCCTATAGCATTTCATTCTGTAGCTGAAAAAAATTGTTTTTATCCAAAAAGTTGTAGTTGCAAGAATGTGTTGCAAAGTGGCCACTGTACATGCAATGATGGTACAGTGGCCACTAGAATATGGTACTGTGGCCACTACTGTTTAGGAATTGAAAAAGGGATACAAAATAGACATTTGCTTGAATATTGTGTTGCAAAATGGCCACTGTACATGCAATGATGGTACAGTGGCCACTAGAATATGGTACTGTGGCCACTACTGTTTAGGAATTGAAAAAGGGATACAAAATAGACATTTGCTTGAATAATGGTTTATTTTAGAATAAAAAAATGATTTCTATAACAAAGATGTAGCTTCTGCTGCTCTTGTGGACAAATCATTTCTCTTTTTCATGAAACCGTTAAACCATAATCTTCCAGCAGTACAATTTTTTCTCCAAGACGCGGGTATTTTTTTATCATTGGCCATTGCTAAGTCGTATGCTAACTTTCGCGCACATTTAGGATTCATACCATGATGCAGCTTTGGCATAGTTTGGAAATAATCGCTTAAAACGTCCTCTCCTTCGAGAGAAAATATCTGATTGACACGGTAATTTGGAGTTAGTCTTGGTACTCCTTCCAAAATTGGTGAGCTCCAGTCAATTTCTTCTTCTTGATCGTTGCATTTCTTAATATAACGCCTAAGTGTAGTACGTGGAATGCTGTACCTGATAGCTGCAGATTTAACTGATAATACACCATTCATTATATCGCGAATTACGTTGCCCATAGTTTCCGCCAAAGTTTTTTCAATCTCGACATCTGTTACTTTTCAGCGAGGCATTTTCCAAAATAATATCTGAAATAAATGAGATCTAAATTTACAATATTGTACTAAATAATAATTTTTTAGTCAAAGTACAGTAGCCACTCCTTGTTTAAAGAATAAAGTAGTGATCACTGTACCTACATTTAACATGGCCACTGTAGCAATCAACACATGTATTTAAAGAGTGAAGAAAAAAACAAAAACTACCGCATGCAATCAAAAGCTTATTATATAAATATATACTTACATGTATTAGGTATAATATGTCAACACCAGTTCACTCCGATGAGCATTCATTTGGTCACTAACCATAAATTCACTTTGCTGTTTTTTACTCCACATACACAATTTGAGGTTGAGTTGATTTTAAACAGAAAATTTTCAAATCTTCAGAATCTTTGCAAGCATTGCAAGTGCATCGTTGGCAAACACTATACTAGATGGCAGTACCTAATCTTTTCAAATGAGAAATTCGCGTGATGGTGGCCACTGTTCCTGCATGGCCACTGTTGCAGACCCTCCCCTACCGTAAAATACTATTCCCAAATTTGTTTATGCACACACACACACACACATATATATATATATATATATATATATATATATATATATATATATATATATATATATATATATATATATATATATATATATATATATATATATATATATATATATATATATATATATATATATAAATATATATATATATATATATATATATATATATATATATATATATATATATATATATATATATATATATATATATATATATATATATATATATATATATATACAGTGAGAATTATTTCAAGGTATACATAGGGAAAACAACAATGCAGATTACTTGTTGTTGCTTAGCAATATTATTGTCGCTGTTGTCATAATTAATTTGGCTTTCAAAGAAGTAGTTAATCTTATTAACTATGTAAGAGTGAATCATGACACGTAGGAGTTAGCTTAACAACAATGAAGGAAAAATAATGATTGAAACGAAGAAAAGCACTTTTTTTGGATTGATTGGGCCGATACTTGGTGTAAATTAATAAACATATTAAAACAATGGTTAAAAATAACAATTTACACATTTATTATAAAAAATAACGCATGACGCACGTTTCGGTGGAACTTCACCTTCTTCAGATGCTAATGGCAATCTAACTATGATTCTCTGTTATATCGAAAACAAGAAATGACAAATTATGTAGAAGGGGTAGATACAAAGATGGTTACAAATAATTATTAGAAAAGGAAAAACCCATTCTGAACTTGCTAGTCAGGTAGTTCGGTAATTTTGAAAAGATTAAGAAGGGGGCTTGAAGTATGATCGATTTGGCTATTCAATAGGAGACCGGAATGCTTGTATTTATTTATCTGTAATGATTCTAAAAAATTAAGTTTAATTCCTTTACTTTCAGTATTTAATATTTTAAAATCCAAATTTAATGTGTGATTTTCTTGGATTAAATGGTTTGCATAATGTGAATCCGACTTCTGATTAACAAAGCTACGTTTGTGTTCTGAAATTCTAGTTTGAAAACTTCTGAAAGTTCTACCAATGTAAAACTTATCACAATCGCCACAATTAATTTTATAAACTCCTGATTTATTATCTTTATGAACTTTGGATTTATTATTTTTTATATGATTTCCTAAATTATTACCGGTACGATAAGCAATGTTAATGTTGTGCTTAGATAAGAGAGATTTAAGTTTTCTACTTGAATTTCCGATGAAAGTGAGGCTGTTGTATTTGATATTATTTTCAGTAAGGGGGTACACCTGGTTAATCGCATTTTTGAAAAACTTTTTATCTATCATATTGTCTATAATATTGGGATCATAATTATTATTTACGGCAATTTGTTTAATTATATTTTTCTCGAAATTAAAATTGGCATTTGAAAGTGGAATATTTACTAAACGATGTACCATACTATTGAAAGCTGCCATTTTGTGTTGGAAAGGATGTAGGGAAGTACTATGTATGACGCTATCAGTGTGCGATGGTTTGCGAAAAATTGAAAAATTATGTTTGTTATCTACTTTTGTTATTTTCAAATCCAAATAGTTAATCGAGTTATCTTTTTTCATCTCTAAAGTGAATTTTATATTAGGGTGTAAAGTATTAATGAATGTTTGAAAGCAGTCTAGTTGTCTAAGAGTACCAGTGAAACAACAAATAATATCATCCACATATCTAAACCAATAAACGAATTGTCGACTAATAGGATGATTATGAATTAACTGTTCCAAATTATCCATGAATACTTCAGCCAACAAAGGGCTCAGCGGGTTTCCCATAATTAAGCCTTCAGTACTGCTGTAAATCTTATCATTGAAACTAAAATAATTCTGTTCCAGGCATAATTCCAAAAGTGACAATATATCTGATTTTATGAAAGGATTAACAAGATTGCTATTAAGTAACTTTTCTATTAGGGTTAAAGGAACCTTGGGTGGTATACTTGGAAAAAGATTAACTACATCCCAGGACATCAATTTAGAATTAAGTGGCAATTGAATATTTTCAATTTTATTGACTAAATCGTAAGAGTTTTTGATAGAGAATTTAGGCTGAAATTTACAATAATTTTGAATTATTTCTATTAGAAACTGCGACAAAAACACTGAAGGTGCTGTAGTGAATGACACTACTGGTCTGATTGGATAGCCTGGTTTGTGTAATTTAATTAAAGAGTAAAGTTGTGGTACCAAAGGATATAAACTCATTGTTTCAAATCCTTTGAACATCAGCTCTTAACAAAAAACATTCGAAATGAAAAACTATGTAATAACTTAGATTTTATCTAACTTATCAAAAATTCTAAAGCAAATGTTCAAAAATTCCTCCGTTCTGGATTAATCAATGGCCCAATCGGTCATAGAACTCTCTTAAGCTGTTTTCAATCATGTTCTGGGTAATGTTTCTTGAAGTTTGTAGCACTTTCTCTTTCAAATTATCTTAGTCAGCTATTGGGTGTTCAGTATAAAATTTCGATTTCATACAGCCCCATTAGAAAAAATATAATGGGGAAAGGTCGGGAGTACAACTAGGCTATTTGAATGGTCCATTTTAGCCTATCCATATTCCTGGAAATCGCTAATTCAGTAGATGGGTTACTGCTCTAGTATTATGAGGAGGGGCTCTATCTTGTTGGAACCAAATTTCTGCGATCTCTAATTCACTAATGGCGGGCAATGCCTATTCTGTCAACAACTCGAGGTACCGATCTCCATTCAAATTATCATCTATGAAAAAAAGTCCTATTAGATGTCCTGCAAATATTCCACCAAAGGTGTTAACTTTTTGAAGACTTTGGATTATTGTGGGATTGTACAGTTGCATATTATATTGTGCCCAATATCTGCAGTTTTGTGAATTCACCTCACCATGCACCGTGAATGTTGCCTCATCAGTGACAGTGAAGCATATTTTATGCAACATGTTCTGGTTTTCATTAATTTTATTTAGAAATATTTCACCAAACTCAATATTCTCAATGCAGTCACCTACTTTTAATTCTTGGGGATTTTGGTACCTCTATGATCTAAATTTTTCTTTGCGTAGAATTGGCAGCATCGAACTTTGTGAAATGGAATGAGCAGCAGCTACTGATCTTGAATTTATACTGCTGCTCTCGATAACACTATTTATCACATCTATTCTCTTATTTTCGTTGATTTTGTATGGTGCTCTAACTTTGGATCTCTGATGGGGTGTTTGCAAACAGCCTGTGTTCTTGAATTTTGCTGCTGTCTTTGATATTGTTTTTATGGACAGAACCGGTCTCTTAGGATATTCAACACTAAAATGATCTCTCACTTGTCTTAAACTAAAGCCACTGCAGTACCAATCGTAAAGGCGATTCTTGTAGTGTGTAAATATTGTACATTTTTGAACTTAATTCCATTAGAAATGAAAGTTATCAACAATCACGTCTAAAGGGTTTCAAAATGTCAAACTAAAAAATCATCATATTACCATATCAACAAACTGCTATGCTATATTTCCTATGTATACCCCTTCAAATGGCGCAAACATTTTTCATTGGAATTAATTGCAATGGTTTTTTATATGTATACCTTGAAATAATTCTCACTATTTATATATATATATATATATATATATATATATATATTATATATACATATTAGTTAAGATTGACAGGACAGGTGACTGAATATTTAAGAACTTGAATGAAAGCCAATAATACTTATAGCGATGTATGAAATACCTGAATATTTTGTTCGTATAGGTACTGGTCAGTAGTTGGCGAATACATCAATATTTATCTTTTGAACTGAATCTGTAAATTAATTAGTTTGCGCAACTTAGTGCCTGTTTTTAGTGCGTTTTCGGTTCATTTGAATCGATTTAATTTTTTATTTTAAAGATTGTATATTTTTTCTTATGTAGATATACTTGCATAGTGAGTACGGTATTAGAAAACTACTATAACATAATCGTAGTATTATCCCCCATCTCCTAATCGTTAATGAGTGATATGGCTTCCATCATCAGCTCAACAACATAAGATGTTGACTCCCAGCCGCAATTACCTGACTAACACCCTAGACGTGCCTATAATTTTTGAAGATTTCCCTTGATTTTCCTGAAATTCCATCATCAGATCTTGACTTGGTGAAAACGGAACCACCTCAGAAGTATACCCTTTCAAACAAAAAAGATTATTTAAAATTATTTCACAGTTAATGAAAATATAAATTAACATACGTAAAAACAAATACGAACACAATACCTCCTCTTTTTTTGAGTCGGTTAAAATAATCATATTTAAGTATTTAATTGAAGATCATCTAGTTTGAAAGAATCAGATCGAAGCAATAAGTTCAATAAAACTGAAAAGTTTTGAATCATGAGCTAGAATAAAAAACGATAATTTTGGATAATTACTATAAATCATAAAAAGGAAATTGTCGCAAATTCTTCGTTTGACTGAAACCATCTGGTGCAAAGAAAAATTCATATATACACACATTAATAGAATAGAATTTGTATATTATCGAAGGGATAATTTCACAGAGTGAATATTTCGTTATTGAGTGCATTTAAATTATTATACAAATTTGATAGGTCACAATAATAAGACACTAATAACATTTGTACATTACTGAATAGTGTTTCGATATTGAATTTTCATTTAAATATACTTTCAGTATATTATTCATGGAGGTAAGTGGCTAAAAGTAAAAATAAATTCAACATATATAATAGTAAAGGTATTTGACGATTGAATCAAACAGTTCTGTTGAAAGACCTCAAATCCACGTTTAGCTTGATTCTACCGATTGCTTGAACAGTTTAGATAGATTATTCAGGAAGATTGTAACTCGTGATACTGCAAATCCTAGGCAGAAGGAAATTAACTACAGATATAATCGAAAACTTAAATCGCACTTCACCCTGTGACACCAAATTTGTTTCATTAACGAGTCCGTGCCAAGCCCCAAAGGTACCCTTGTTCCTGGCAAAGGGTCAGAATATAAACACAATGTTATGTTTCATTCTTGTTAACATACCCGTATGTAGTGTCCTGGGAAATGAGAAAACAATGCTTGTCAATATTGTAACAGGATCGACCACAACCTATGAACCATATCTGAAATTATCCCGTTCAGATCTCATGTAATGATTTTTAATTGTTTTCAGCACATTTCGATCACAAATTCAATGCGGAATTATTTCTGAAAGGAAAACTGAAGATATGAAGTTATTTGTTACATACGTTTCAACAAATATGAAGAAATTTTACATTTTCAATGTTTCTTTAAAATTATAGTAGTTTTAATTCTTTGTTACCATATTATGTATATCCTATACGCGTTCTGAATTGCTTAGTGCCACAAGTCATAGAACATCTAAATTTTAAACATCTTTTTTTTATCTCACTACGGCCCTACAGTTTAACGCTGGTTCCTAAGGGATTTTGGGCTTGTAAACAATGTATTAATGTAATCTAATTAATTATATGAACTAATGAAACTCATAGATATACCTACTATTCATACCGAAGCCGGGATTCGAACCCAGCCTGCTTCACAGATGGTCACTCTGTCTTTGCTCCCAAATCCGTGAGTATTGAAACATTTCTTTGTTATACCTATTGAAGTGGAATTATATAACAAATTCTCTTCGCAAAAAAGACAGCTGAATTTGAACCTATTCAAGTCAAAAGTTAGATTTATTGACCTGACCTATACAATTGTATTTCTGATTGGAAGAATGAAGAATATATCAACTGAGATTGAATTATCGCACATCACTTGGTGAAACATAATAAAGAATAAAGTATAAACTTTAAAATAAAAAACACTTGGCTTATGTTTCACTATATAAAAATATTTAGATACTGTATTTAGCAGTAAAAGATAGTCGACATGTTTCGAGTTATGAACTCATTATCAAGACTGACTACAGGAGAGTATTACATCCTATTTTATAAAACAGGCAAAAGCAAAGGTGATACCTTAAAATCAATTTGTTCGTTTACAAGGGGTAATTGTCTATTATGGGCGGAACTTATTTCGAGAATTTCAAGAAGGTTAAGGCGCTTTCCTTTGTTACCTGAATGTAAGAATTGGGTTTTGTTGAAATCCAGGAAATGATTGAATTTTATACAATGTTCAGAGAAGCCAGTGGTATTTTTATTTTGTAAAATTGACTGATATTTAATAATATTATTATTATTGCAATACAGGTGAGTATGTTAGTTTGAATGGTTTCGACAATGTTTCTTCTGTATTTGTGGAATTCTGGACTTCCATTGTCTATAAAAATATATCTGAAACAAAAATAAAAGAAAAGAAAACTTGATTAGTAAATGGCAAGAAAAGAAAATAGCTGAAAAATTAAATTCAATGAATTAGTAGTATCTGAAAAAAGAAAAGAAATAAGATTAGTAAATAATAAGTTGGAAAATGGTGAAAAAATAAAATTATACAATATACACGACGTTTCGGTTAGTTGGGTATCTCTAACCGTTCTCAAGTGTAAACATACTACTAATTCATTGAATTTAATTTTTCAGCTATTTTCTTTTCTTGCCATTTACTAATCAAGTTTTCTTTTCTTTTATTTTTGTTTCAGATATATTTTTATAGACAATGGAAGTCCAGAATTCCACAAATACACAGGTGAGTATAATAAGACTATAACTACAATTTTCAAAGCGCACAGTGCTACAACCATCATATTCTCAACTATCCAAACAAATTTTTTTATCAGCAAAATCAGACATGGTCACATAAATCAAATATATTATAAATTTCACAGTTAAGTAGTAAAAGTTATTTTTTTCAATTATTAAATGAAATTATTTAAACTTTTTTATTCTGCTATAACTGTTGCGGTACCTACATATTCAAACAGTTTTTCTTTTTACCAATCTAGATTTCAACGAATAAACGAGCTGTATTCTGCAGGCTTTCCCTTGGGATTTGAAAGATCGTTTTATTAGATTTACGTTTCAGTTATGTTTCATATTTTCCAGTTTTCCGTTAAATACACGACATTCTTAAAGCCCAGGCTTTTATTTATGCCTCCGGTTGAGGAAAAACGCGCATTTAATATGTTTCTCTTTCTCAAACTATCTTTTGAAATTTTCAGGAATATATATACTTACATATTATTTAGTGCGCCATTTTGAAATTCGAAAACTTTGATTTTTTCATCTTGTCGACACAAATTTATGAGAATTTCTGTCCACATATCGATTTATTTTGAATAACTCCAAGGATAATAAAGATGGTAGACGCGTTCGTAGGGTGAAAACCAACATAAACTCGCATTGCGATAAACCTGAACTGTTTATTAGTTTGCGTGGGCATTTCTTCAGTTCGGATAGAATTAAATATATCAAGTACAACTTTTGAAAAATTGTTTCAAGATTGCAGGAATTTTTGCTTAAAAGCTCTGCAATTTTGCTGATTAAAACCGTAATTAAGGCCGGTAAAGGGCATAAATCAACGGGAGGGTTATCGATATGTTTTAGCATTAACACTCTTCTTATTTTTATCAAGAACTTGGTTCTGTAAATTATACTCCCTACATGTGTATTAACTGTGATAATAATTTGAGGTTCCTTTTAGTCGACCTATCAACAAGATACCAACTCGTGTGAAACATTTCAACTTTGCTGACAGGTTATATTCAATCAGGACCGGAACGAAAAGATATTGGACTAAATAATTTCAAATTTGTTGAAGCAATATTATGATAGTTCTATAAAATATTTTTTCTTCGATCGTGGGAAAAGTGACACTATTTTGACCTGTTTTCTATGCGAAAAGCTCAACATTCCAGAATAGTGGTCAGTTGCTAAGCAATTAGAAACTAACAGTGCGGTAATATTCTTACCGCACTGCTGTAGCATGCGGTAATGTAACAAATGGATTATTACATTAAAATGAAACAAAGTATGGTTTTAATTTTTATAATTGTTGTTAATATTTACATTTTTTGTATCCTGTAGCTTGACGTTTTAAAACTGCTCTCAGTTTTTGGTACTGGGCAATATTGATATTATTTTTAACAGACAAAGTTGATTGAAGCATGGAATAATGTGCCCACAACGTCGAAGATTTCATTGTTTTAGCCAATTCAGCAACATACGCCATCAGTAGTTGTTTTTTCTACAAAAATTCATGAAGCGTTGGTACGCAAGTTCATACTTCTCTCTGGATTTCGCCGGAAGTAAATTAAGTGAAGCCCTGTTCGCGGCTTCTACTAGTTCAGGAGTCGTGCAAGACAACAAATAATCACTATCAGTGTTCATGTTTACTAATTCTTTTTTAATTCCTTATGAAATACAACGAATCAAACAAAACCAGCTTTAAAATTATTTTACTTTTGTCATAACAGAGTAATTTCCATGGTTACTACTTCTATATTTCAATATGAACATAGAGAAATCTATTTAAACTTACTTTTTTTTTTAACTCGAGGGACCTACAGTTTAACGCCGGTTCCGAACGGCCAATGGGCTTGTAAACTATGTACATTACCCAACAATATGTAATCATATATAACCACTAAATTCCGGACATACACAACACCCAAGAGCAAGGTGGGACTCGAACCCACAATCCTCGGTTTACAAACGGTACAAGGCGTGTGACCTTACCGCTGGTCTACCGAGGCCTGATTGAACTTACTTGATTACATCTTGGATGAAATATTTTTTAATTAATTAATTTTTTAAATGTAAATCAACGATCGGAGAAAAAATAGTATGTATAATTCGTGGGAAAAGCATATTCCCAAACTCCTGTGTTACCAGACTCGTCGCTACGCTCCTCGCCTGGTAATTATCACAGTCGTTTGGGAATATTATGCTTTTCCCACTAATTATATAATATACTATTGTGATACTTCTAAATTCCACCCATTCTGCTAGCTCAGAGTCTCAACTTGTATGTACCTACCTATATGTTTTTGGGAGTTTTTTTTTTAGCAGGTTCTCACTTTGAAAACCTGCTTATTAAATTGGGTGCGATAAGCATAGTTGGACCTAGGAACAAGATAGTTTTTCGTTTCATGACTTTTTATGATGCTTGGCACCAAAAATCAATTATATTATTATATTATAATATATATCTATATTATATATATATATATATATATATATATATATATATATATATATATATATATATGTTATGTAATATGTATTTTAGCGTTGTTTACACGCTATTTTGAAGCAATAGGGTTGAAAGTTTGTAAATAGGTAGTTTCGTATGATATCTTGGATGGGAATGGTTTTGGTTCGAATTGCTTTGGGGGTTGGATCTCCTGGGGAAGGAAATAAATCTTGTTTACTCGACAGAACGCGCAATTTTGTAGCAATAGGGTTAAAGGTTTGTGAGTAGGTATTTTCGAAAGATATCTTGAATGGACTGGTTTTGATTCGAATTGGTTGGGGGGTTGACCCCCTTGGGAAAAAATAAATCTTGTTTACATGATAAAGGGCGTAATTTTGGAGCAATAAGATTGAAAGTTTGTGAGTAGGTAGTTTCGTATGATATATTGGATGTGATTGGTTTCGGTTTTGGTACGAATTGGTTGGGAAGTTGACCCCCATGGGAGGAAATAAATCTTGTTTACACGACAGAGAGCTCAATTTTTTTTTGGAATTGAAGTAAAAATCTTAATTGAATGAATAGATTTTTCAAACTGGATACATTATGAAAACCTGCTTTTCTAATGCAGCTCGCTACGATGGAGTTTTCCATTATTAAAGATACGGGTCGACTTGACCTATTATATTGTTCACATAATATATACACAACACAAAATTTCAATTGATGTCTGACACAATCTTCAACTCTTGGCGTACCGAAAGCAGGCGACTTAGTTGTGTTTGTTGCATCGTGCAAAATTGATAGATTAAGACATTTGAATGCTTCGCCAGTCGAACCGTCTAGCCTTTCTCCTTTTGTGTAAGGAAGCATTGAATCATGTAGTTTAAATATGTATTTCGAATATAAATCTATCATTTTTCTAAGTATTCGTCAAATATTATTTCAATACTTCGATTTCCAGATGGCAATTTTTATGAAAGCTAGGCATTTTGGTCGTTCTTCTAGATACGGACTAATTCAACATAATCAAATTCATGTTTCCACTTGACAAAAAGACAAACTCTCTCCTCAGGAATTACACTGTAGGAATTAATATCTACACTTTTGCTTCGCCCAGAAATAATTTATATTTCACGAACCAGAAGATGCAAAAAAGGATTAATCCACTTTGCTCCAGAGATTTATCGTTGAAATATTTCTGTTCATTATCCAAATGGTAAATGAGGAAACAGAAAGCGGTAGATATGCTCCCAGCATGGCTAATTAAAATTTCCTTTGTAAGATACCTTAGTTTTTCATTTAAACTCGAATTCGTTATCAACTATCGCAGAAACTCCATCGGAACATCTCGCAATTCCGTGGAAACCATTAAATAAATGCGCCATTTCACCCCCATTATTTTGATGACAACAGACTGAGCCCCACTTAAATAACAACAACAGTATCTCGAATGGAGTTTCGTAATCCATCTTGACTGATTGCTAGGTTGAACTCATATTATAATGTACCTAATGGTTGAATCGGAATTATTCCAGATATCCCAAAATATGGGGAATGTTAATTAAAGTGCTTCTAAGTTTTAAATCTGAAATTGTACCGCAACATACTCGTTAGCTTTATATTGATTTGAAATTGAGTCTGCTCTGCCACTCGCAGTTGAATAATTTCAGTATAACGTCGGCATTTGTAACACGAATCTGCAATTAACACGAAAGATGCTTAAATAGTAATTGAACTTTTTATGTATCGAACCAAGAAATATAAAGCAGATAACATTCCTACGGATCACAATCTAGCTAGTTAGCAGAATGGTTCCGCTTGCTGACTATCATTCGGGAGATTCCGAGTTCAAACCTCGGGGTTGACTGATCTATCATGAGTTTTTCTCAGAGGTTTCCTCATGTCGTAGGTAAATCACTGCGTGAAAACTTACAAATGTGCATACTAGGTAGGTATTAACCCTCTGAACGCACTTGTACGTACAAGTGTATCCTCTGATATGGCCGAAGGAGTTAATTCCCAGAACTCAAGCAGCCCGCCTCCCTGGCACATAATTCAGGGAGAAATTAAACAAGTAGTTATTTTTTTCTTTCATAGATCACATGCCAATGTAGATTGGGAAACAGTATGAGGACAGGGTTAGAATCCCGGGTTGTTGTACGGATGTCGTACATGTCCATAAGTTTAAAGTGGTTATAATTCTCAAATGATACTGGGTAATGTACATAGTTTACAAGCCCATTGGCCGTTCGGAACCGGCGATAAACTGTAGATGCCTAGTGAGTTTAAAAAAACATATGAACGGAATTGAGTTATTTCTGAAACTGCATTCATAGTAGAATTAAACAATTCTGATCTATAAAAGAGAATCGTCTCTTGGTCAGATTTATAAAATAATAATATTCTGTGATTTAATACCACTACCTTTACATTTATTCTTCTAATATTTGTAATTGAGACTTTCGGGAATAGTTATGACCAAGTTTTGAGAAAGTCATAAATTTCGTGACGACAGGTTAACTGTCTAATAAAGTCGGTTTTCTTACTCTGTGTCCTGTTATTGACAACAAAAGACAAGCGCAAATCACTGTTGACTGTCGATACAGTGCAACAGTAAATTATTTTCGGGGAAAATACGACAAAAAAGAATTGATGTTCAATATCACAAATTTCAAATAAAACTATGCATTTCGCCTAGGCGTTTCTCACTTGGTTGAAAACACTACCTGGTGATTCCACACAGTAAGTGTAAAACATCGCACAGGTTCATTAAAAATTCATAAATATAAAATAAAATATTATTTTCATTAATAGTTTGAATTGGATATTCACAAAGTAGCAGCGCCATTGGAAAACGCATTTATATGTTTTCTGTACATGACTGAAATTAAATAATGTTTAACCATTTTAGAACTGCCAGCTTTATTCGATAATTAATTGGGAGGTCATATTTACGCACAAAATTCAGTTATATAAACAGCTTCTTCTGTTTGAGGAATAACCACCTCTATTAACTCTTGCACCGTTAAATCCTTTATGTCGTTAAATTGCTGTAATGTCAACGAAACAGTGCAAACTCTGATATTTGTTTATAAAATAAAATCGATCTCATAAAATTTCATTACATTGTTTCGTTTACTGATCCCGAAAATGACAGAAATAAAGAAGATCGTAAAACTATACTTTTGCAAGTCGCACTGACCTTTGAGGCAAACATAGAATTTAACGAAAAATATCTCAAACTTGACTCTATGATGCAGGAATATAATAAATATTTAGTATTCGAAAGTGATTAGCTATACAATTTCAGATTCTGCTACATCTGATTGTAGTTGATTCTCCAGAAAAAAATTGAATTGAATTCTTGATAGATTACCTACCAATCCTGTATTCAACCGCAAGAATGCGCTGCTCACTGTTACGTGTTTCACTAAAATATGATCGCCAGCCCGTCATAAAATTATATTATTCATTCAATTATATTGCACGTTATACTATTATCTTGACTATGACTGCTCGGAACCCGCATAATATTTTGCCCAGAACCTTGACTGGGGGTTATAAAAGCACAAAACTATATAATACACTTTGGAAAGAGGTGTGTTGTAGGCTGCTGAAGTTTTGTTTGAGCTTAAATAATATACAGAATGTTCAGCCTATTATTCATAAACTATTGAGTTTCATCATTCTGGAAGCTGGTTCTTCTAAAATTACCTTTCAGCATTCTTGGTATCCAAAAATATACTGAAACAAATATTAGAAAATAATTTATTTCATTGAAAAAAAAATGATGTCGATGTGCTATTCGAACGGAATATCTACGTAAAAAGGGCGGCGGTTGGAAAAATGTACCCAAATTTTGATAGTTTAGTTCTGCCTCGAAAACAACCCCCGATACCAGTTCATTTGGTTTGATGGCAGATGCAAATATGTACTTTGAAGAAATGTATCAACGAAATCACATATATTTACCTAAAAATGACGGTGGGGAAAATGTACCCAAATTTTGATAGTTTCGTTCTGCCTCGAAAACAATCCCAGACATCAAATAATAGCCAATTTGGTACGATGGGAGTCGCTGGAAATGCCAATATGTACCAGGAAAAAAAAAAAAAAATATATATATATATATATATATATATATATATATATATATATATATATATATATATATACAACAACAAAGAAATTAGTCGCGGGAAAATATTAAACAAATAGAGCAGAATTATCGGTATAGCCCGCTTATATGGAAGCTGCCGGACACGTGTTTCGGACTCTTTGGTCCTCATCAGAACGGCGTAGCCAAGCATTGGATTGAAAACTTGGAGATGAAAATAGCACAAAAAACGAAAAACGGACCAAAGAGTCCGAAACACGTGTCCGGCTGCTTCCATATAAGCGGGCTATACCGATAATTCTGCTCTACTTGTTTAATATTTTCCAGCGACTAATTTCTTTGTTGTTGTTTATTTACTCGGTCTGAGATCTCGCGGATGGCATTAATCGCCTCCGTGGCAAAGTTTGACCAAATCTCCCAAACCGGAGAGTTCAAACAATAAGCCACAAATGTGTGATTGTCTTCCGTAGTAGGGGATTTCGTTTGTTGTGCTATTTTCACCGCCAAGTTTTCAATCCAATGCTTGGCTACGCCGTTCTGATGAGGACCAAAGAGTCCGAAACACGTGTCCGGCTGCTTCCATATAAGCGGGCTATACCGATAATTCTGCTCTACTTGTATATATATATATATATATATATATATATATATATATATATATATATATATATATATATATATATATATATATATATATATATATATATATATATATATATATATATATATATATATATATATATATATATATATATATATATATATATATATATATATATATATATATATATATATATATATATATATATAATTATTTATTCGAATTTTTGTTGCCTGTGAACTATTTCTAATCTCTAAAAAAATAAAAAAGTTTTGATAAAGCCACGAATGTCGCGTGGCGAAACGTCAACTTTTTAATAAAATCGAGTTTTTTAAGATTCATATTAAGCCTGTTATTGCTAATAATTATCAAGAGATTATATATATATATATTTTTTATATATATATATATATATATATATATATATATATATATATATATATATATATATATATATATATATATATATATATATATATATATATATATGTATATATATATATATATATATATATATATATATATATATATATATGTATATATAGGAATATATATATATATATCAGTGGCGCACCCAGGGGGGGAGCCATGGGGCTGCAGCCCCCCCCGAGATTTTTAATAGTAACAAAAGAATTTGAGGAGTAAATGTTGTTTCTTACATGAATTTTACATGTTGATTCAGCGAATTTAGTACAATAGGTAAATATATGTTTTGTTTCATATAGAACATATATGTAAGTTTATATTTAATGAATAAATTATTTACTTAAATGTTACATTTTGATGCAGCCCCCCCCGAAACTCAATCCTGGGTGCGCCCTTGTATATATATATATATATATATATATGTATATATATATATATATATATATATATATATATGTGTGTTGACTTTCGATACGCTGCAATAATGTTTTAATTTCGTAGCATCTGTTTCGGCACAGGGTGATGGAATTGTATCTAGTTTGGGATGTAGGAAGGAGGTGATGATTTCTAAAACTAATCAACAATTCTTTCAATTACCTTTTTTCGTGAAATTTTTGGGAACGATGTTGTCAGGCATTGAACGATTTTCTCATTCAGTTAATTATGTAGTAGAATGGAGGACTCTCTAAATATGATAAAATTTTTGTTACTTACCTATTAGGACTGAAAAAAACTAATCCGAATTCAAAAATTGTCAGAAACCAACGAATTCATTGTTTCGAGAGAGTATAGCCATTTTTCACATCCTAAACATGTCATTTTCACTGGTATTAAATAAATAATTCAATTTTTATAATTACCTATTGAAAAGTAGATATCAGTGATATCACTCAAATGTAAATTATTAAAAATTATAATTTCTTATATGATTTTCACGTCGTTAAATTCATGAAAATATAAAAAAAAAATACAGATTTAAACAAGAAATATTTAATATGCACTGTTTTAAAAAAAATTTTGCATACCTACTAATGCTGTTGAATCTGAAATACAGTTAATTGATACTGGCTGAAATTCCAATCTCAAAACAAAAACTATTGAGTAGTTATTTTCACTTATTCTTAGTATATTCGTAGCATCTGTTTCGGCACAGTGTGATGGAATTGTAGTTTGGGATGTAGGAAGGAGGTGAAGATTTCCGAAACTACTCATCCTATTCAATTCTTTCACCAATATTCAAAATGGACATTCCGGGTAGACATAGGCTGTATATCCCATTGAAATGAAAGGGCTTCTCGTGTGAACAATTTCGCAAATAAAGTAGACAAAAATTTCGTGTATTGACCTTGACATAAGGATATATTTCGTCGCGAATTTTTTTTTATAGTCCTTTTCAAGTGTACATTTCTTCTATAAAAATTATATGAGTATCTTTAACCGTTAAGGCAGGGCAGCTCAGCGTTCGTAAAAAACACATTAGCTCCTACGTTTTTTAATTGACCTAAGTTGCAAACATTGGTTGCCACAAAGAGCAGTTTCATTTTAACTGCATATTATATAGCATATGTCCACCCGGACAGTCCTTTCTAAATATTGGTGAAAGAATTTTTGAAATCTGATGAGTAGTTTCGGAGATAACGCCTACATAACATCCAAACCATTTTTATTACTGAATTTCATCAACACAAGGTTTCTCATACCCATTTCTGCGTAACAGGAGCTCAGAAGAAATAAGGGATCTGCAAATATTGAGTAAGAAATAATGCTGTCCCTGTTATTCAAGTTACATGCTTCCGCTAGCGACATCTCTTATGGAAAAGCAATCAAAGTTAGGCTATACGTTATCCCGTTATCCTCTACTAGCTTGTGCTCCTCACATAAAAAGCATCATAAAGTAAAAATTAAAGGTGAAAATCCTTATTCTCATCTATTTATACCAGAAATTTCAATTTCCAAATCCCTGATTTCATTATAGATATTACATCGAGACGAACAGAAGATTTCTTATTTGCAATTCCATCTCTTACTGTTTTCTCATAAAAGATGTCGAGAGTATAAGTTTGTAAAACGTAGGCAACCTAAATTACACAGTCATGTAACATGGATAGCATAATTTCTTACTGGAGATTTTGTAGATCTTATCGTAGATGCGTGAATGAAATAATTGTTAAATAATATAAGATATAATAATATTGACGTATGTTGACGTACCAATAAATAAAGTATGTAGAAGCATGTTACTGATTTGTAAATGTAGTTTTGAGTTTAGAAGAATAAATTAAGTTTATAGTTGTTGTTAGATTATTAAATCTATCCCCAACATAGAAGAGGTTATGGGCCCAGCCCAGATTGTCTCCACTGTATATGCGTAAGTAAAGTACCCAGAATTATTTAACAAGGAAGAACACGGAGAAGAGATTGTAGAAGTTCCGAAAGAAAATGGCAAACAAGAATAATTTCAATATAGAATTACTAAATGGAAATAACTATTCTGCCTGGAAGTTTAGAGTCATGGTATTACTTGAAGAAAAAGGAATAGCTACATGTATAGAAAATGCATTTGAACCACTCAACTACATAGAATACAGATGCTTCGAAGATAGAACAAGATAAGAAAAACTTTATGTCAATCAATCATCGTACAATGTTTGGTCGGCGTTAGAAACAAAGAAAATGCATTTCAAATGTGGAAAGCCCTAGAGGACAGATATGAAAAGAAAGGTTTACCAGGTCAGGTATTCTTTAAGAAAAAGCTGGTATCATTAAAATTGAGAGGAAATGAATGCTTGGAAAAACATACTTAGCCGAATTTGAGAATATTATTAGACAACTAAGTAGTTCTGGAGGTGAAATGAAAGATTCAGATAAAATTGGCAGTTTATTATTGACATTGCCTAGGTCCTACGAAACTGTTAGTGCAATAATAGAGAATTCAAACAAATTAACATAAGAATAAACTGCTAGGAGAAAGTGAAAAAAGTTTTATTCACTGAAAATTCAACAAATAATACATTCGGGCAAACAGCATTTTTGTCAACAAAAACTAGAATATTTAAATGTTATAAATGTGGTTCACAAAGACATACAACCTTTTTATCCACTAAATCAATTGCAACAGAAGTCACAAACAAGGGGATCTAGAGGAAATAGAATTATGAGAGGTGTAAGTGGATTCCAGAGAGGTCAGTCGCAAGTTTTTCGTCAATATCAAAATGTAGACAGCAATCTGGTAGAGCAGGGGACAGAAAGGACAAACCAGGTGGACAAAAGTGTATGTATTATTGGAGTACGAAGAATGGAGAAAGGAAATCATGAAAACCTACTAGGGGTAATAAATTTTTTTATGGATTCAGGTTGTACTGACCACATGGTCAACAAAGAGGAATATTTTTCCAGTATAATTATGTTAAAAGAACCAATTAAGATTACTGTAGCAAAGAATGATGATTTTTTATTTGCCATAGGTGTTAGTAACATAGAGGTTTTAAGCATTGTAGGAAATAAAAAGTAAAATTGTAAAATAAATGTTTTATATGTACCTAACTTGAGAAGAAACTTAAGTGTCAAAAAATTAGAGATATCTGATAAGAAAGTACTATTTGAAAATGCTTGTGTTGAAATATTGAGTGGAGATGGGCAATTATTATGTATGGGTACACTAGAGAATTTATATGAGATACTTAAAGTTTTTTAGAACCAATGTGGAATGTATGAATGTGGAAAATGATGAAAGTAATTTCAAGAAATGGCATAGGTCATATACGTTTTTTAGGACTGAAAGAAATTATTAGAAAACAGATGGCTGAAGGATTAGGAAATGTTACAGCACAAGAGGTAGAATTCTGTAAGGCATGTGTGAGTGGAAAAATGAGTAAGATTTCCATTTAAAATAAGAACAAAAAGTAAAAGAATTTTGGAAATAATCCATTCGGATATTTGTTGTCCTATAACTCCACTTAATCATGATGATAGTAAATAATTTGTTACCTTCATTGATGACTATTCTCAATTTTGTGTATTATATTTGATAAAAAGAAAAGAAATCACTAAATTTAAACAGTTTGCATGTATGGTTGAGAACAAATTCAACAATAATGAGATGTGACAACGGTGGGGAGTATAGTTCAAATTAGTTCAAACAATTCTGTGTTGAAAAAGTTTATATTATAGATTACACTATAGCATATACACCTTAACATAATGGAAGAGCAGAACGTAAAAATAGAAGTTTAGTTGAGAGAGCAAGGGCAATTTTAGAAGAATCAAAGGTACCAAAAGAATTCAGGGGAGAAGCTATTTTAACAGTTAATTATTTAATGAATAGGGGAATATCAAATCTAGATGAAACACCAGCAGAAATCTGATATGTTATGAAACAAAATGTTAATAAGTATAAGTTATTGCCATATACCTAAAGAGTGCAAAAGTAAATTTGATTCAAAAGTAAAGAAATGTATAATGATGGATTATGCTAAAACAGGATATAGATTATGGGATTCAGAAAGTCGATAAATAATAGTTGCAAGAGATGTTGTTTAATAAAGATGAGTTTGGTTATGGAAGAAATGAATGTATGGATAAAAGTATGTGTTTTAATGAAAATCAAATGAATGGACAAATAGATATTGACAAACAAGTGTATGAAAAAAAAAGTGAGAGAGATATTTTAGAAAGACCAGAAAATAAGAGATAAGTGAAAATGCCT
Source organism: Cynegetis impunctata (assembly GCA_030704885.1). Classification (NCBI taxonomy): domain Eukaryota; kingdom Metazoa; phylum Arthropoda; class Insecta; order Coleoptera; family Coccinellidae; genus Cynegetis; species Cynegetis impunctata. The sequence goes on along the minus strand of JARQZK010002237.1, from coordinate 159,771 downwards.
GAAAGGTTCAATGACTATGAGTTATTAGGGATGTGAATAAATAATCGATTTTTATTTTAATCGATTATTTTTTTTTCATTGTCGATTTTTTATAATCGATTTTACTAATGGTAAACATCGATTTTTAATAAATCGATTATAAGAATTACACATTTTAAATCGATTTTTGTAAAGGGTGCTATCTGTGCGATAGATGAAAAAATGGATAAGTTTACTGAACAAGTCGATAAAAAAATCAGCGCCATCTGTACGTACTAATATATAATAAGTTGTGATCTTTTTTGTTTTTATCATAGAAATCTTAATATATCTGTACTATATATATATATATATATATATATATATATATATATATATATATATATATATATATATATATATATATATATATATATATATATAGTATATATCTATGGTTTTTATTTTCATCTTTGAAGTTTTGAAGTGTCAAAATAATTGTCGTTAACCATAAAAATATCTTCCTCTAGTAAAACTCCTACTAAAAGTTGCTGGCGAAAGTGAGAAAATCTGAAAATGGTCCATTTGGCTATTTTTTGATACTTATTAGCTTGAATAATTATCACTTTAATTAAATTAAAATTAAATATTCATAATATACTTCCACTAATAATATTCCACGAATAGGCATTTTTTGTATAGAAAGTCGAAGTATAAAGAAAAATCGATTATTTTTCTTTTAAATTGATTTTTCACAAATCGATTTATCTCTAAATAAAAAAAATCGATTATTGACTAATCGATTTTTCCGAATCGAGGTCACATCCCTATGAGTTATATATGGCATTTGATGCATGCTGTTTTGTTGATTATGTGCCTAAAAATTTTGATGAATTAGAAAATAGGATAGATAGGGATAGGTATAGATTGGTTAAAGGCTGTAGAAAAAGAACTTGAGTTAATAGAAATGAATGAAACGTGGCAAGTAGTTGATGAACAAAAGGGTATTCAAATTTTGGATATAAAATGGGTATTTTCATATAAGTTAATGGAAGAAAATGAAGTAGATAAATATAAAGCAGGATTGGTGGTGAGAGGTTTTGCACAAAAGGACTACGATGAAATTTATTTGCCTGTAGCAAAAATGACATCTATTCGAGTCCTATTGATTTTAGGAAATCAGTTTGGTTACGTTTTTCAGCAATTAGATGTAGAAACGTCATTTCTGAATGGTATTTTGAATGAAAACATATACATTTATTCCCCAAAGGAAATAAGCTTACCTAAAAACAAAGTGTTGTCATTGAAAAAAATCTTTATATGGACTTAAAACAATCTTCCAAGTGTTGGAATGATGAAATCAATGGTTTTTTATTGAACATAGGTTTTTGTCAATCAGAAAATGATTTTTGTCTTTATACACTGTATAGAAGTAATGGATATAAGATTTATTTACTAATTTATGTGAATGTCATGATTTTGTGTGGATCAAGTATAAATGAATTAAATTATATTAAGTCTAAATTGATGGATAAGTTTCAAATGAAAGATAAAGGAGATCTGAGATATTTTCTAGGATCAGAAATATGCTAAGCAGAAAGTGATTTTAAAGATTAGTCAAGAAAAATATGTTAAGAAGCTTTTGAAAAAATTCAATATGGAAACTTGTAAAGGTATTTCGACACCTATAGAAAAGGACCTAAAAATTGAATTTTGTAATAATAATTTATTAGTGCCAATATACAGAATGTATTTACACAGGTCAATATATGAAAAAAAAATTCTTATAATCTAAATACTAAAACACTAAACAATTGAGAAAAGTTATTGAAGTAACATACAAGAAATACATACTTAAAGAAACACATTAAAAGTATCAATAATCACACTAAGAGATTAAAATGGAATAAAATGACAGTACAGTTACAAAAGATAAAAAATAAGAAAAAACATAATTTGTAATTTAAAATACATACTCCAAAAACTCCTCATGATTGTAAAAGGCTCCCCTGGTAAGAAAGACCTTCATTCTTTCTCTGTATATATTAAATGAGAGACTCTTTAAGTTGTCAGGAAGCTTGTTATAGAATCTAATGCATAGGCAGCCCGGAACATTCCTGCATCTCTAGAGTCGCTGGAAACTAGGAACCAAACGACATCCTTGTCTAGTATTATGGGTATGCACCTGTTCATGTGTCTGATATGAACTTAGATTTTTTTTAATGTAAAGAAGATTCTCATAAATAAACATTGTAATAATACTAAAAATACATCATACCCCCCCGTATTCAAGGGGGGTACTGGGGGTAATTAACGCGGTTTACGCGCGATGCCTCTGCTTCACTCATTCAAAAGCAGGGGTGCGAATTGCTGCATCGTTTGGTCCAAATTCTTCAAAACAAATTATGAAAATTATACAAATTCAGAACTTTTGTTATACAAACTCTCGATTATGGAAAGAATTCCGCCGATGACGATTTCTTATCTGCAGAAATAAAATCCACTGAACTTAGATTAACATCCCTCGAGTTCTATGTTTTATGTGAATTCCCTACATCTGGTAAAACCTGAAGTGACGTACGTACGTTATATCTGATATGATGCGCATTTCTTCCAGTTCATAGTTGAGACTTGAAACTTGAAATTGCTGATTTCTGAGAGATTATTAAGTGAAGAAAGATTTTATAAATTATAGTGAAGTAATATTGTTAATGAACAAAAACAAAACTTGAATTAACTATGTTTATTATCACAAAAATAGTTCGAAAAATATAACACTGCGATTGCAGATGTAAGCGCAAATCTATAATTATGTATTCAGTTCTTACTCAATCTGCCCGATGATGGTCTAGTGACCGAAATTGCAATCGCAGTGTTATATTTTTCGAAGTATTTTTCAACATAGTAAATTCAAGTTTTGTTTTTGTTCATCATGTTAAATTATCACCTAGTAACGACGGATTCCATCAAATATTTGATATTGTTAAGTTTATAGGTGAGTTTAGTAGTAAGAGTCAATAACCAACTAACATCCAATTCATATACTCTTTTCAAGTGATGTGATCTTTTTCACCTTTCTGATATTTTTCCTTCAAATTTTGAATAGCCTATTTCTAGGGTTTTCATATTTTTTTTCTTGAGTTTTATATATATTTTATTTCTTAACTTTTATGTATATTTTATATATTCACATTTTATGATGAATATTGTATGTACATTTCCTCGCAATTATTTTATATTTTTTTGATGTGGAATAAAATTGTTGAATTATGGATGAGCTAAAATCAATCAACATCCCTCCTTTCCCCGCTTTCACTTGAGCCAAACTCAATCTCTGGATACGCCACTGGGCTACATATGAAGCACATAATCATTTAAACCAGATTTTGAGATATTTAAAATTTACAATTTCAATTTTATTAGAATATGAAAGAAACAATTGTAATGATTTTTGTTGTTTTGCAGATGCAGATTGGGGAAGCGATACGTCAGACAGAAAGTCCGTCACTGGATACGTTTTCCAAATATTTGGCAACACCTTGTGTTGGACAACGAAAAAGCAAACCAGTGTGTCACATTCCACTGCAGACGCAGAGTTAGTAGCATTATGTGCATCAGTTTCTGACGGTTTTTTAGGTCGAAAAAACTATTTTTAGACTTATGTGTTAGATTTGACTGTATTAGCTTTTATGAGGATAATCAGGGATGCTTAGGATTAATTAAGAACCCGAATAATAGAAGATTCAAACATATTGATTTAAAGTTTAATTTTGTATCTGAAAATTTAAAGACAGGAGAAATTAAAATGATTTACGTAGAATCAGCGAGCTGACATCCTCACAAAAGGTTTATCCACTAGTTTATTTGTTAAATTCAGAAATATGTTTTTAAAGATTTTAGCGAGGGAGGATGTCGAGAATCCGCTAAAAATAAAGAAAATATTTTATGGTTTTATGCATGTCAGTATATAAGAATATTGACGTATGTTGACGTACTAAGAAATAAAGTATGAAGAAGCATGTTACCGATTTGTAAAAGTAGTTTTGAGTTTGGAAGAATAAATTAAGTTTAAAGTTGTTGTTCGATTATTAAATCAATCCCCAACATACAATATATTCAGGGTAGACATGGGCTGTATATTATCCCGTTGAAATGAAAAGGCTTCTCCTGTGACTAATTACGCAATTCGATATATGTCGTCGCGAATTTTTTTAAGTGATACATTTTTTCTATAAAAATTATTCAAGTATCTCTAACCGTTAAGGTAGGGCAGCACAGCGTTCGTAAAAAAAGGATTAGCTCTTACGTTTTTTAACCGCATATTATATAGCTTATGTCCACCCTGACAGTCCTTTCTGAATATTGGTGAAAGAATTTTTGAAATCTGATGAGTAGTTTCGGAGATAACCCCTACATAACATCCAAACCATTTTTATTACCGGATTTCATCAACACAAGGTTTTTCATTTCTGGGTAGCAGGAGCGCAGAAGAGAGAAGGGACATAAATATTTAGTATGAAATTGCAAAGCATTTTTATTACTGGATTTCATCAACACAATGTTTCTAATTTTCATTTCTGGGTAGCAGGAGCGCAGAAGAGATAAGGGGTATGCAAAATATTTAGTAGAAATTGCAAACCATTTTTATTACTGGATTTCATCAACACAAGGTTTTTCATTTCTGGGTAGCAGGAGCGCAGAAGAGAGAAGGGTATTCAAAATATTTAGTAGGAAATTGCAGAGCATTTTTATTACTGGATTTCATCAACACATGGTTTCTCATTTTCATTTCTGGGTAGCAGGAGCGCAGAAGAGAGAAGGAGTATGCAAAATATTTAGTAGAAATTGCAAACCATTTTTATTACTGGATTTCATCAACACAAGGTCATTTCTGGGTAGCAGGAGCGCAGAAGAGAGAAGGGTATTCAAAATATTTAGTAGGAAATTGCAAACCATTTTTATTACTGGATTTCATCAACACAAGGTTTCTCATTTTCATTTCTGGGTAGCAGGAGCGCAGAAGAGAGAAGGGATATTCAAAATATTTAGTAAGAAATTGCAAAGCATTTTTATTACTGGATTTCATCAACACATGGTTTCTCATTTTCATTTCTGGGTAGCAGGAGCGCAGAAGAGAAGGGATCTGTAAAATATTAAGTACGAAATTATGCTATCCATGTAACATGTCCGTGTCATTCAGGTTGCATACGTCTTACATGCTTCTGCTAGCAACATCTCTTATGAAAAAGCAATATAAGATAGGCTACATATTATTTATCTACTAGCTTGTCCTCCTCACATAAGAAGCACCCATAAAGTGAAAACAAAAGGTAAAAATTATTATTCTATCTATTTATACCAGGAATTTCAATTTCCAAATCCCTTATTTCATTATAAGTATTACTTCAAGACGAACAGAAGATTTCTTATTTGCAATTCCATCTCTTACTGTTTTGTATAAGAGATGTCGCCAGTAAAAACTTGTACCCGAGATTTTGTAGATCTCTTTCTACTTCTACACTCCTGATACTAAGAAGTGAAAATTTTGTTCGTGAAACCTTATGTGAATGAAATAAATGTTAAATGGATTGTGAAAGGTGGTGATGGTCTCGGAAACTAGTCATCCGATTTCAAAAATTCTTTCACCAATATTTAGAATAGCTTTCAGGTATACATGGGCTCTTTATTATCCCGTTGAAATTAAAGGGATTTTCGTGTGTTTCGCGTATTGTACGAACGCTGTCCTGACAAGATTTATTTGAATGATTTCTATAGAAAAGTTGTGGAACTCAAAAAGATTAATAAAAAAGTCCTAAAAAATATATTTATATGTTAAGGTTAACACACAAATTGATATAATTCACGTATTAACAACTTTAACTTATGGATAAATGCAAAGTTTTAAACCCCTTCTTGTGTTATACATTTTTTTATGAATATTATTCAAATACCTCTAACGGTTAAGGCAGCGTTCGTGAAAAACAAATTCCCTCCACCGTTTTTTCATCGACTTAAGTTGCCAAATAGGTAGCCACATAGAGCCAACACCTCCTATACTAGAGGTGGGTATATATAGGAGGTGTTGATAGAGCATTTCACGTTATAGTGAACTGTAATTGTGAAATTAACACCCAAGTGGCATCTTCTTTTCAATTTACGAAACCTGATTTGTTCACGTTGTAGCAAACTGTAATTATGTGAATATTGAGAATTTCTAAGGGTGATATTTTCGGTAATATACCACAAGATGCCACTACAAATACAAAAGTAGATATAAAATAATACCAAAATTATAACTCATTTTGTCCTTTTCTTACAACTTAAATTACTCTGAATATTACCAATTTCTCATGAAAATTACAAAACTCATGAGGATATAAAACTACCCCTATAGTTTTGTTTTAAGGTAATCACTTGATTTTGAACTTATTCTTTTCATAATTCATTATTAATGTTCACACTGACCGTCTAATTGTACAAACCCAATATCCGTTTTTTAAAACCATTAACAAAGATACCTGTTTCTCCTATTGCCGCCATCTCGAGATAAGTTGACAAATATTACGACTTGCACCAGTCTTAAAAAAATTCTGCATTGATTGAAAGCAAACTGAGCAAACTCTTGAAATCAGGATAGTTTCTAAATTGCTCCTATGCGAAGTACCATTGCTTCCAATAACAAATCCAACAAAAAAAATCACTAAACCTAAAAGGCTATTGAAAGAATATAATCAAATATAATAGATAGACATTTATTATAAGTTAAAAAAATATATTTTACAAATTCAATGTATCACTATTTTGGTTGCAACAGGTAAGAAAAATTTCAATCAGTCTAAGTATAATATACAAACATCACAATAAAAATATTAAATTGGTGAAATTCTCCTCTCCTGCTACAGGGCAATATGCCAAAATGCATTTTAAAATACTGAACTAAAATAAGACATAATAATGATTAAAATTTTGCAAACAAAAACCAGCACAAATTAATTGATGATAAACTGGTAAAATGATGCAACATCACATTATTATTGCTGATCAAATTGCACAAGAGGAAGACTGATGATCAGCCATTAAAATAACTGTCTAAAACAACAAAAAGAAACTTTGGTGAATAGCATTGCAAGAAAGTAACTCAATTCATTGAATGAATATTTCATATAAGCTTTAGGTACTTAAGAAATCTTATATACACTAATTACATATACTGACATTTAAGTCACTGATGCCAATATGGCAAATGGATGTGGTCTACAACTATTTAAAGAATATCCCTCTCGAGTCAAAGCTAGATGTGTCAAATAAATAAATCCTCAATTATTTGCTCAAAACTGAACATACTATATAAACTCACTACAGATTACGCTCAGAACTGACATTTCTAGAATTTTTAGTATCGAACATATTATACTCTACTAGGGATATATTTTCAGCAATTTAAAGATCTAATCTTTTCAAATTTCCACGTGATCTTTGGCGGGAATCAGCGTTCCAAGTTTTCGACTTAGATCTGAAATATCGAAGATCCTCTTCATGTTCAGGATGCAGCATCTGCTTGTATGCTTTAGGAATACACATATTGGAATGCTCAGCGAAAAAACTTTTGTATCCTCCTTCAAGAAGATAAATCTCAGGATATTGCAGGGCAGGGTACGCTGATTCATTTTTGCTCCTGTCTTGTTGTCGCAAATACCTGGATCTGAAACAACGAAAAAAAAACATGAATTTCATTCCTACATGGAAAGTAATATTTTTTAATTATAAATGTTACAAGAATCTCTTATACTTACAAGTTTGGACCTCTTTCGCTTGAAAATTCGCAATGGAAGATTAAGATATGAGCTTTCTTATGGCTAGGTATCGAGTTCTGTTCATTCAAAAGCTCTGAGCACTGATCCTTAGTGTAGATATTTATGGCACCTTCAATATGTCCGCCGCTGAATTCATATGGGTACCTGCAATCTATGACTTTGTATGAAGCAACCACATCTTCGAATTCGCCTTTCATAAGTCTAGCAAGAGTATGTGATGTGATTGATTTAAGGTCCTGATGCCTTCCTTGCGTTAATGGAAGTGAGTACGTTCTGCTAAAATCACCAATTAACTCTTCTTCCGCGGATCTCTGTACTGCACATTTGATACTTTCTTCTGAAGCAGAAAACGCACGTTTAAGAATTGGTCTAGTACGTGAATTTTCAGCGCCTAAAATTTTAGTTCTTTTGCTTCTTAATGGGCTAATTTCAGATTCACATGGAGGTTCAGGTCTTTTGAAGGGCCTTATATCTCCCCCCTTGAATAAGCAACTTCTAACTCGACTCATATTAGGTGTGTTGGTGTCATTTTGTAGAGATAGTGCTCTGCGGAACAAAGGTCTTATGGAAATATCCTGAGGAGATAATCTGCAGTTCACAGTTTCAGTCATTGCAGATAGTTCGCCATTAATTAAAGTCTTGAAACTTACTGGCAAGTTTTCATCAATCGGCTCGAAATCAGACATGCTTTCCAGGAAATCATCCTCGTGAGAACCAAGAGAACCAACCGATATTCTGGAAGATCGAGATGGTGATGCGTAAGAAACGAATCGCCCCAAATGTGTGTTGTAGGTGGTTCCATATCCGGAGTCCTGAGAATTTGGATCGAAGTCATCGATTGTTTCCCTGCGTGTGAGTTGGGCAGAACAGTGTGATGGAGATGTACCCGTGCATTCCATTCTACGTGGACTGTCACCATCGTAAAACGATAATTCGTCAGTCTTCATGGGACTGAGCGGCTCTATGTTCTCTTTATCCATGAACTCACCAAGATTCAAACGTCTACTTATTGCTTTCCGTGCAGGCCTGTAACAAATAAAGAGAAATTTATGATAACTTCAAGATCCATAGCAGTCCAAAATTTTTGAAAGACAAGATGTGCTCATGTGGAATTATTTACATCATGTCCAAACACACAAATTATTATCATATATATATATATATATATATATATATATATATATATATATATATAATATATATATATATATATATATATATATATATATATATATATATATATATATATATATATATATATTTATTATATATATATATATATATATATATATATATATATTATATATATATATATATATATATATATATATATATATATATATATATATATATATATATGTATATATATATATATATATATATATATATATATATATATATATATATATATATATATATATATATATATATATATATATATATATATATATATATATATATATATATATATATTTACAATCCTTTGGAAAACAATAATTCATGAATGGAAACTATTTAGGATTCATAAATTCCAACCCAACAAAATGAAACAAATCTGATTTTGAACGAATCGCATTAGGTGTATTTACATTAAAATATTATTATTTAAAACAGTATGAAGTCGGTGATTTGAAGGGATACACTGATGAGTAACTTTATTTCCTGTGATAATAAAACCGATAAGGTTCGATATTTTCGCGCCAATATTTATCTACAGGAACTGTGCCTTCTGGGTGTTCTAATCAAAGTAAACAAAGACAGCTGATTCCATACAAAAAACTTAATTGAAATAGAAGTCATCTTTCGAATTATATACCTTATTATACTGAACGTTTTCAGTGGAAAAGTTTTGCCGAAAAACAAATTAATAAAAACAGGATTTGTCCAGAAGAATTGAATCTTTGGAATACGAATTCTAGTGACTAGAACACTCGCAACCTATTATAATAATTATTTCATGATTCAATCTAGTGCTTATTGAAAGTGAGAATTTACTGTTCAATCAATTGAGAAGACGTCTATTATCGATATGAATATCAATTAATAGGTTTCAGAAAGTTCACATATGTAGGTACCTAATGAAAATACCATGAATAAAATTGTATAAATCTTCATTGACACCTACTGAATGTGATACTTTGAGAATTCAGCAGAGTTATTTCCTCAGTTGAACTAAACCATTGAAGTAACTTGTTAAAGATGGGAAAATTGACGAAAGTATTTAACAAAAATTTGAAAAGGCAAGAATGGCGGTAAAAATTAATGTAATAGTTATAGTACAAAAATGTGTAGTTACCTCGAACACTGGCAGATATCGTAGTCAGAAATCGAGTTTAACATTGTTCACAAATTATAACAATAATCCAAAAAGAGAATGAAGAAAGTATTTAAAACTAGCACAACACTCTATACAAGCGACGTAAACGCTATCCACTGCGAAAACCGAACGCAGACTGATTTAAAGCAAGCGAAGCCAGACTTTAAGCAGGATAGAATGGATACTCCCCACGCTAGAATTCGTAGAGGGGATAACCCTACGGGTTATTGAAGGGACTTCGTGAAATGGAAGGGCGGCAAAAAGGTATTTGACTACACCAAAGTACTATGGGAAAGAATAAGTACTAAAGATTCCACATCACATTCCAAATTTGCTTTATTATTGACAAAAATTCAGTTCTTTTCACTTAAAAATCCACTACGACTTTCGTTAATAAAAAAAAAGTGTTCTCCGCATCGAAATTTATTTATTTCGATTTTACAAAAAAATTTAATTGGGAGCAACGTAGTATGCAATTTTTATGACACAAGTGCACGATCAGGCCCAGTCATACCAGCGTATTGTCACCACAATAGCTAACTGTGAATCTTCAGAATTGACTCCGACGTTATACATCATACACTAGTGAGCATCGATGAACTTTTATATGAAAATGTATATGGATTTTCTATTTCAAAATTTTTTTATAACATACCTACCTAATCAGACGGTACAAAAAGCATTAATGGACAATACTATTAGCAATAATGTATTAGCAACGAAATTTGATTGAATGCAAAGCACAAGAAAATATATACATACATATATATATATATATATATATATAAAAATAAATATATAGATATATATATATATATATAATTATAAAAATAAAAATTCGACGTTTTGACTCATTTTATGAAGCCATCTTCAGGAGAGTCAATAGTTGACTCTGAAAAATAGGTGAGAATTTAGAGTTGATATGAAGCAATTGGGTTGGTAGATCAGGCAGATTGAGGCCACATACCTGAATTAACCCTTACCTCCTCCTGAAAATGCCTTCGCAAATAAGCCGAAACGTTGATATTCAGTTCATCCCGATAACATAATATCATGTCAGTGGAGCAACTATTTTAATAAATATTTAGTATTAAAATGTGAAATTAATGTTTCAAAAAATTAACATACTTGGAGATATTGAAAATAATAATCAAAATCTGCCAACTATAAATTTTGACCGTCTTATATAGAGAAAATAATTTGTTGGCATTTTTGTTGTGTTTTATTTTATATATAGGCGAAAACTTTCCTAATATTTGAAGAGAGACCGTTATTTTTGAAATTGTCACAAATAATTCTTTTACTAATCTTGAATTAATTTTCTTCCAATATTTTCACAAAATCATTACCAATGTGCTAAATTTGCATGCACACTATGTCATAGATCAATGGATGAATATGTACCAATATATTGGTTGACTTCGTACAATATATTCTTCAGAAAATGAGTTAACTGAAAATCTTCACTAATGTTGGTTAACTGTATTTTCTTCGTTTTTTCTAAAAAAAATAAATAGTACCAAGTTGAACGAAAGACAGCGTGTTTCAAGGTAAACCAAAAATTAGAGGATGCTGTCTGGCTCTTACACGATTTTCTCTGTTAAGTTTCAGACATGGATACCGAACTGTATTTTCGTCGTTTTTTCGAAAAAAAAATAAATAGTACCAAGTTAAATAAAAGACAGCGTTTTTCAAAGTAAACCAAAAATTAGAGCATGCTGTCTGGCTCTTACACGATTTTCTCTGTTAAGTTTCAGACATATATTCTTCAGAAAATGAGTTAACTGAAAATCTTCACTAATGTTGGTTAACTGTATTTTCTTCGTTTTTTCTAAAAAAAATAAATAGTACCAAGTTGAACGAAAGACAGCGTGTTTCAAGGTAAACCAAAAATTAGAGGATGCTGTCTGGCTCTTACACGATTTTCTCTGTTAAGTTTCAGACATGGATACCGAACTGTATTTTCGTCGTTTTTTCGAAAAAAAAATAAATAGTACCAAGTTAAATAAAAGACAGCGTGTTTCAAAGTAAACCAAAAATTAGAGCATGCTGTCTGGCTCTTACACGATTTTCTCTGTTAAGTTTCAGACATGGATACCCAACTGTATTTTCTTCCTTTTTTCGAAAAAAAAATAAATAGTACCAAGTTAAATAAAACAGAGCGTGTTTCAAGGTAAACCAAAAATTAGACGATGCTTTCTGGCTCTTATACGATTTTCTCTGTTAAGTTTCAGACATGGATACTCAACTTTATTTTCTTCGTTTTTTCGAAAAAAATAGTACCAAGTTGAATAAAACAGAGCGTGTTTCAAGGTAATCCAAAAATTAGAGGATGCTGTCTGGCTCTTATACGATTTTCTCTGTTAAGTTTCAGACATGGATACCGAACTGTATTTTCGTCGTTTTTGCGAAAAAAAAATAAATAGTACCAAGTTAAATAAAAGACAGCGTGTTTCAAAGTAAACCAAAAATTAGAGCATGCTGTCTGGCTCTTCTTACACGATTTTCTCTGTAAGTTTCAGACATGGATACCCAACTGTATTTTCTTCCTTTTTTCGAAAAAAAAATAAATAGTACCAAGTTAAATAAAACAGAGCGTGTTTCAAGGTAAACCAAAAATTAGAGGATGCTTTCTGGCTCTTACACGATTTTCTCTGTTAAGTTTCAGACATGGATACTCAACTTTATTTTCATCGTTTTTTCGAAAAAAAAATAGTACCATTTTAAATAAAACAGAGCGTGTTTCAAGGTTATCCAAAAATTAGAGGATGCTGTCTGGCTCTTACACGATTTTCTCTATTAAGTTTCAGACATGGATACCCAACTGTATTTTCTTCGTTTTTTCGAAAAAAAAAATATTACCAATAACTGAGATTGAATTCTCGCACATCACTTGGTGAAACATCATGAAGAATAAAGTATAAACTTTAAAATTAAGAACACTCGACTTATGTTTCACTATATAAAAATATTTAGATACTGTATTTAGCAGTAACGAATAGTAATTCGAAACATGTCGACTATTCGTTACTGCTAAATACAGTATCTAAATATTTTTATATAGTGAAACATAAGTCACCTGTTTTTAATTTTAAAGTTTATACTTTAAATATTACCAAGTTAAATAAAACAGAGGTGTTTAAAGGTAAACCAAAAATTAGAGGATGCTGTCTGGCTCTTACACGATTTTCTCTGTTAAATTTCAGACATGGATACCCTTGTTCCAAACGTAATTACGTGCTGATCTAGCCAGCAAAATAACGACATTTATTTTTCGAATGCGAAGTACAGGATCATTTGACTAAAACACGTACAAACGTAATCAGCTGTTTATTTATGTGGACAGCGCATTCTTAAACGGTAGGACCCGGAATTCGCAAAACTGGCACAAAATAATCTCTAGTGCACCTACGAGCGAGGGTATTGAACGTCACCGTTCCTCTGGTAAGGATAACACTCGTGAGAATCTCCATCGTCCTCTCAAATAGACGGGAATAAGAAACAACAATCGAATTGCATGGGAAAGGCTATTCCCTCTCCGATACACAAATCTTGCATTTTTCACACCAACTAAACTCTGTGGGATTGTCACAATTATGGAGGAGAGTGGACAAAGCGAGACACGTGTTCAGAAAAATTGAACTGGAAAGATCCTCGCAGTTTTTCGTGATAATTTCCACGAATGTGTGTATATATATATATATATATATATATATATATATATATATATATATATATATATATATATATATATATATATATGTATATATACATACATATATATATATATATATATATATATATATATATATATATATATATATATATATATATATATATATATATATATATATATATATATATATATATATATATATATATATATATATATATATATATATATATATATATATAGTAAAACGTAAATATTGGGGATTGCAGCTGGTACAATGAAAAACTCTTTAAAGTTGATCCAAGCTTTCGGAAATTTTATTAATTATTTCCATCTTCAGGGATTATCTTGGACCAAAAATGGGAAGACTTGAAATTTTACATAAAAAATACACATTTTAAGAAGGGCGCCCTTCAATTTTTTTCGTAGAACATATATAATAAAGAAGCTTTTTGCCCTTCTTACAATTTTATTGATATTGTACTAAGAATAAATGTTAGCAGGATTCAAGACAACATTTTTTTCCTTCGAAACTATGCGCAATGCGAAATTTTGACAAGAGTAACTAAATGAGGATAATTAATCATTCTTCTGGCTAAAAAAATTTCAGGACTGCATTACAATCCATGAGCAAGTTCTGAAAAAATATCAAGGCATGAGGGTGGTTTCACCCGTTCTACAGTTGCTTTTGGATTTTTTTGGTTACCGAGAGGACAGTAATCCTCTGAAATGCACTTTTGTCAAATTTCATTCAAGTTATTTCAGTCAATTTTGTACAGCGTACAAAATGTTTTTTTCATGTAAACTTTCAAATCGTCTCAAGGCAAACGGTACATTTTGGTATATAGATAAATCGACTTATTTTGACCACTACTACACGTGGTAGTTCTGTATCGCAGCAATTTTGGGACACCCTATATATATATATATATATATATATATATATATATATATATATATATATATATATATATACCTATATATATTCGAAGTTCGGAGCATGGAGATAAGAAAACTTGGGACTGGAGGATTTTCGCACCCCCCAAGCCCCCTTCAAACGGAGTTGGAGAATAGATTCGTAGATTGAGTTGATGCTAAGGAAACGCCTTTTGGCGGTATACATTTTTTTCTCTGGCCACCACTATAAGTACGGATTTATTATTTGCTCTTGATTTTAGATGTGTTGCGCATCTCCAAAGTTCTTCAAGTTTTAAATAATTATAGTTGAAATTTGATACGTAGGTACGTAGATTCAGTTGATGTTGGGGATGTGTCCATTGGGTTCAATTGATTTGTTTCACCGCCGTGATTTTTATGTATAAATTTCAAGTGTTTTTGAGGATTTCCGAGCGTTGCGCATCTCTAATCTCTACAAACAATGAGAAGGCTAAAAATTTGTGAATGAATTGGGTCGAATTTTGCTTTGTGCATCACAAATCCCCTCCAAATTGACTAATGAGGTTAAGAATTTGTATGCAAAAGAAAAAAAAAAAAAATATATATATATATATATATATATATATATATATATATATATATATATATATATATATATATATAATATATATATATATATATATATATATATATATTATATATATATATATATATATATATATATATATATATATATATATATATATATATATATATATATATATATATATATATATATATATTTATATATAAATTTGTAAGTGAATTGGGTCAAATTTTGCTTTGAGCATCACTAATCCCCTCCAAATTGACGAATAAGGTTAAGAATTTGTATGCAAAAGGAACAAATTAAGGGTAAAATATGACCTTAGCGACAGAACTCTGCTGCCCATGCGTTCTTCGAATATTCAAAATACACAAACCTCATTCTTAATTTAGATATCCAAATTTAATTAACGTAGGTGTATTAATATTAATAAAATAATATCCACAAAAATTCAACTGAAAATCGGCGATGAACGGTTAGAAACGTTTATAGATTGAAATTTCTTTTGATTCTAATTTTGTTAAATGCCCAATTTTAATTAAGGTAAGTCAGCCAGTATAAATATATTAAAAATCATGAATGCTCTGGCTAAACAGATTTTAAATAACGGCTTCTTCTGTTAACAGTCTATTCATTGCAAATACCTATTCTGAAATTGGTATGTTATAAGTAGTATTTTCCCCGAAAAGAATAGTCTATTGCACTGTACTAAGTCAATAGTGAGGTACCAAAGTAGTTTGTGAACCTGTTTTATACCTACCTCCTGGGCCATATTTGATATGGTATATATATATATATATATATATATATATATATATATATATTATATATATATATATATATATATATTTATATATATATATATATATATATATATATATATATATATATATATATAAAATATATATATATATATATATATATATATATAATATATATATATATATATATATATATATATATCATATATATATATATATATATGAATAATATATATATATATATATATATATATATATATATATATATATATATATATATAATATATATATATATATATATATATATATATATATATATATATATATATATAATATATATATATATATATATATATATATATATATATATATATATATATATATATATATATATATATATATATATATATATATAAATGCTATATATATATCGATATATAATTATGAACAACATATCGGAATTCAGCTTCCTAG
The DNA here is from genome assembly GCA_030704885.1 of Cynegetis impunctata. Lineage (NCBI taxonomy): Eukaryota > Metazoa > Arthropoda > Insecta > Coleoptera > Coccinellidae > Cynegetis > Cynegetis impunctata. Next base: position 143,291 of record JARQZK010002237.1, on the reverse strand, counting down.
AACTTTTTGAAGGATGTATGGATGTATGGAGGATTTTTGTTTACGCAAACCCACCCGAAATTGAGTTGATGCTAAGGAAATTATTTTTAGTGGCTTCAACTATTTTTCTCAGCTACCACCGTTTTAATGTAGAGATTTATACGTTTTCTCGTGTTTTTCAAGATTTTGCGCACCTCCACAGATATTCCAAATTTAGGGTTGTAATTTCGTACTTATATTTTAGTGGCATATCCAGTAATACAAATTTTTCTCATTTTCAAGATATGATATAATATATTAGTTATTAGAAGTATTCAAAACTGAACTGATGTAATACTTCTGATGAAATTTATTTATATATTTAAATAATTAAAGAAAAATTTTCTGTATACCGCACTGTCCATTTAACCTCGACCAAATATTCAAAAAGTACCATTCATTTGAGAGTTCAACAGAAAATAACATTTCTGATCTAGGAAGAATTACATGAGAATTAAAAAGCAGAAACAAGAAGAATCATATTTTAAAATAACTAAAAATAAACAGAAAAAATCGACAAAAACTTTCAGTGGTTACCTGAAGAATAAAATAAGTATTAGAATTTTCAACTGTTATGTCCAGCCAGGCAAGTTAGATACTTTCTAAGAAAAATGCATGATCAAGTACACAGATTTATTTCTGAAATTCCGATGTTAATGAGGGGGAAAACATTCACCTACTGTATCTTGTCGTTTATCTCCAACAATATGATTCTTAAGTTGGACATTCATAGTTTTAGGAATCAGGTACCAGTAGTGATTATTCTTCTAATTCTCACTTTGACTTAACCTTTTCAGTTTCCGGTATCAATATACACAAAGTGAAAAACCTATCTTATCATTCTGATTATCGGTCATGAAATCCCAAATTGTATTTCAAATAGCAATGGAGAGTTGTCTCCCAAGTATCTTCCAAAGTCATTATTTCAGGTTATTTGACAGATGCTCATTTGTTCTAGATGCAAGAATATTGAATATGATATATAGGTATATAATATATATATATATATATATATATATATATATATATATATATATATATATATATATATATATATATATATATATATATATAAATATATATATATATTATATATATTTAATTAATACAATTTGGGAGTCATGCAAATTGTACTTTGCATGACACATAAATTTTATTAATTAATGTGAAATTCAATTTAGGTGTAATGCAAATTGTCATACAATTTGTCTGACAGTTTGTATGACACCTGAACTGTATTAATTAATGTGACCTAATACCAAGAACGCTACATTTGAAAAAAATATATGTAATAGTTTGAAGAAAAAAGAACCAAAGAAAATATATATACATATATATATATATATATATATATATATATATATATATATATATATATATATATATATATATATATATATATATATATATATATATATATATATATATATATATATATATATATATATTTGAATTCTTGATTTTTACCTGTTTATCGTATTCATTCCAAGAGATATCAATTATTGGTATAACAGGTTTATTTCGAACATTACATTTTAAAATTAAAATTCATTGGACGTTTCAATGGAGTTTCCATCTTCATCAGCTAAAAATCGGGATAAAAGTACAATTCAAATGCCTAAATATAAAAACGATATATACACATACACTAAAATAGAAATAACATAATTGTATCTCACCAGAATGTTTCGTCGGTAATTGTCACAATACTACTTGGACTCTTGAATCTCTCTGTTTAACCGATGTATAATAGTTCATGCGTATAGAGCTCATGTATATATATATATATATATATATATATATATATATATATATATATATATATTGATCAACAAGAAGTTCCTCATCTTGTATGAGGAAAAAACTTCATAATAAACAGTAGTGGATGTTTCATCACAAATTGTGGATTTTTCAAAATAAAACAAAATTACAGATGACGGTAAAAATTACAAAAAAAACGTTCTTTTGAAACAATCCAAAAATAAACTGTTCCAATGATAAAGGAAAAAACATTTTTTTTTACAAATCAGTTTACGTAATAATGGTGAAATTTTTGAAGTGCGTTTGATAGTATTTTTGAATAGTAGAAGACAGGATTTGCGTAAGTAATATAGTTCAATATTTGTTATGGAATTTTCAGTTCGATGATAGTGAAAATGCTGTTTTGGCTCTATTACTATTTGAAATGGAAAAAACCAGAATTTCTAACTGCAATATAGATCCTTCAACGAAAAATCTCTGAAAAATCTCTGTTATTTTCAGGAATAGAAGCTATGGATTCGAAGGTTTGATTTTAATGCTATTATAAATTGCACTACAAATTCAAATTTTCATTAAGTTTCCAGGCATAATAGGTTGGTTCAGTTCAAACTACAAGCAAAGTGAGAGGTCAAGAATTCAATATTTTTTGCTCAAAAGATAAACAATTATTTCAATGGAGTAAGTAATACATTTTCAAAACGAACTAACAGGTACATCCACTGAATTTTCGTTACATATTTCTACGCGCTACTTTCTCTTGATTATTCCTGTTCCTGAGTAATTAAATTCAAGAGAATAATGAATAAATGTAGAAGTTCGTAGGGTCATAGAGCGCCATATGCGGTCATGAGGGCAGCTGAGTAGTTGCGGTCTAATGAAAATCGCAGACCGCGACACCCCCTTCCGTTTGATGTAACAAATATATATGTACAAATATACAGGGTCAAGCCAATTGTGAATGTTACATGACCCAACACCATAATCTTAATACATATTGGATAATTGTAAAAAAACTCGTGAGGAGCAGAGCTTCATCAATAAGGTCGTATTTTTCGCGCGAAATGCATAGTAGCGATTCTAACAAATTTAATTATATTTTGAAGAATAATGCTTGAATAGCAAAACCGAATTAAAAAGTAGAAAATAATTTAACATATTAAAAAAAAAATTCGTGAATTTTGTTACGTGCACGTAACAAATTTCAACGCTCTATTATAAAAAACAATGAAATAAATTACCGACGTTTCAAAGTGATAAAATGAAATAATTTATATTAGGATTTATATATTACTTCTAGAACAAATGGAATCTTCAGGAGAGCAAAGTTTATTTAGAATTTAGTAGAACAAAAACAATATGTTCATATTCTCAGTAGGGACATGTTCAATGTAAAATATTTTAATGAATGACTATGATATCAAAACCATCCGAAATATATTAATTTTTTTGCATATTTACGTTATTTTGTAGATAAATTTACGCTGTATATATATATATATATATATATATATATATATATATATATATATATATATATATATATATATATATATATATATATATATATATATAATCTTCTGATAATTATTAGCAATAACAGGCTTGTTGAATCTTGAAAAACTCGATTTTATTAAAAAGTTGACGTTTCGCCACGACATTCGTGGCTTTATCAAAAGTTTTGATAAAGCCACGAATGTCGTGGCGAAACGTCAACTTTTTAATAAAATCGAGTTTTTTAAGATTCAACAAGCCTGTTATTGCTAATAATTATCAGAAGATTAGAAATAGTTCACAGGCAACAACAATTCGAATAAATAATTTTATATATATATATATATATATATATATATATATATATATATATATATATATATATATATATATATATATATATATATATATTCTACGAATAGATATAACAATATCTGTAAAAATTATAATCAATTCCCCACTTCAATCACTCGTGATCTATAATAAACAACTAATTTTAACTTGATTATAGAATTCCCAAGAATATTTATATACTTTATGAAAGATATATTATATACAATAAATGAGAAACAATTTACTTAGTTTTTTATCAGTATAGTGAGTTGAAAACATCGCATTTCAAATCACATATCAATACGCACATTCGAATACAGCTGACTTTTGGACTGTTACGTTCTTGTTTTCTCATTTTTAGGCCTATTTCCATTCACCTAGTCTTAGGAGTGTAACGTGCGATAAGGAAGTTCTTTCGTGCAAAACACATCTTACCTCTTTAAAAATATGTTAATGATGTTGAGATATTTCTAGAAAGATATCTAGGGAATCGAATAAAAATAGCAGGAGATCATAGCAAAAACAGGAGATATTAGCAATAATACCTTAAAATAAGTGAAAATCAAAACCTTCACAGTTTTTCCACATAAGTGTAAATATTGGAGGATACTTTTAGCTTATTAATTCCTCAGTTTGAATAACACATCCTAGAGATGGCACCACTGTTAAGGCGTAAGATTATTAGATAAGGATAAAAAGCTCACTGGATTATAAATGATTAAATATATTTAATTGATTTATTCAATTAATAAAATATGTTCCGTATTTGCTCGTATTAGTTCCTTGAGCGCAAAACGAAATTTTCAATTCTCCCAAATTACAATCTCTATAATATAATGTTTTATTTCAGTACTGAAGTAGTAATGTAAAGCTACATTTCCACCGAAAGAACGTCGAGGAGCATTTTGTTTCTGAATGTTTCTCCTTGTTGCCACAAGTAGAAACTTATGGCAACATACGTAAACTTCTTAATTCCACTGAACCAACTAAAATTGTCGATAGTTGCATATTTTTTTTTCCCTGCTTCGACCACAGAGGGTCATTAGCAGAGTTGCATATTATTCAGTAAAAATAATCAACATTTATATTTGGTTCGCTTTAGGCCGCTCGAATTCATGAACTTTCGACAAAAACTTTCGATGCAGCCCCTGTAACTTAACTTGTTCATCACAATCATCACTTCCTAGCTTAGTTCCCCGCTTGTTACTCTGCGATGCAACATTTATACAAGTAGTAGGTGGTACACGTAGTACTACATGTACAAACAAAAGAATAAATTCCGTTGCACTGTCAAATGAACCAACGCCTTTTAAACATACAAATATTCGTAGATAAGGAAACAAATATTTATAGCTTAGATTAAAGAACGTTATATTCTATTAATTTGGAAACAATGTAAATATTTGAAAAAATTTTCGGAATTGTGGAGTTACAGTAAGTTTGTGGGTAAATTACAAATTGTGTATGGTTTCAAAAAAAAATGTAGTTCAGAAGTAGTTATTTAACAAGTTTGCACGAACTCCCGAAATTTAACCTCTAAATTCAGTTTGAACAAAATGAAAATAAACTTCTTTGTATATTTTTTCAAGTTTAAGCAAAATAATATGTAGTTTTATGTACGGTGAACTTTTGGTTTTTCAAATATCGAACATAGAAAAAATATTTTCACGATAATTTTTGGAACGAAGTTCACGTTACACTTCATAAACTAGGCAAATGAAGCTAGGCCTAAAAATAAGAAAACGTAAGTTTATTATAGATACCGTATGATGTTGAAGTGGAGTCATAATTTTTACAAATCATCTACTATTGATCGTATAATGATAATCTGGGATCGGAATAAATAATTAAAATATATTATGTATATATATATATATATATATATATATATATATATATATATAAATTAATATATATATATATATATATATATATATATATATATATATATACAGAATTAATAAAGTATGTTGTAATTATGCAAAATAAAACATATATTCCGGATAGTTGTGATAGCATAGTTATTTAATTTTTCCATTACATATTTTCATGTTTATATTTTCATCTGAAAATATAAACATGAATATAAAATATGTAATATTGAGCAAATGGCACTAATGAAAATATTGTATTTGTTCAACTTAATTCTGAATACACTTTGCTCTCCTGAAAAGATTATTGTTTGAAATAGTTTTCATTTTCCCTCAATGTAATAAATAAATCCTAATATTAATAATTCTGATTTTTTAAAATTCATTTACTTTCAAAGTTCATTAGTTTTCATTTCACTTGTGCCTGCTATTCAATACATATTATATAGCTAAAGGAACTTCATTCCAACAGGGTGTACCACTATATATATATATATATATATATATATATATATATATATATATATATATATATATATATATATATATATATATATATATATATATATATATATATATATATATATATATATATATATATATATAATATCAGAGGAAGTAGTTGCTGACACGTCAGTAATAAACCAGGATTATGGGGATAGCAGCAAAATTTAAAGAGTACTCTTTAAAGGTTATCCAAGCTTTCGGAAATGTTTATTTCCATCTTCAGGGAGACTACAATATTATGAACATGTAAGTATATACACTATTAAATATTTGAGTAACACAACTTTGTTGAGATTGTAAAACGTGATTATAATCATATGTTTGGGCACGAGGCCAGTGAACAAGTAAGTAGCTATGTGTATGTTACAGTTTAAGACATTCAATTCTCTATCTAGGACTATGACAAACATTACTAATAATAATATAATTAAAATGGCCGATTGAAGACATAAAAAACAAAAAACTTTATTTCATTATTAACGAAGCAATCTAAAACGGATGACAGATATCTGACAGACTGACACTGTCACATCATATGTCACCACATCGTATTCAAAGTCAGGTGGCTAGTGTCACATTTAATATAAATTGGGAAAAGTCAAACTTGTCAATTGGTATCAACATTAATTATGTTAATTAACATATATATATATATATATATATATATATATATATATATATATATATATATATATATATATATATATATATATATATATATATATATATTAGTAATGTTTGTCATAGTCCTAGATAGAGAATTGAATGTCTTAAACTGTAACATACACATAGCTACTTACTTGTTTTCCATTGTTTTGCTTTTTCTGTTCACTGGCCTCGCGCCCAAACATATGATTATAATCACGTTTTACAATCTCAACAAAGTTGTAAGTGTTACTCAAATATTTAATAGTGTATATACTTACATGTTCATAACATTGTAGTCTCCCTGAAGATGGAAATAGACATTTCCGAAAGCTTGGAAAACCTTTAAAGAGTACTATTTAAATTTTGCTGCTATCCCCATAATCCTGGTTTATTATATATATATATATATATATATATATATATATATATATATATATATATATATATATATATATATATATATATATATATATATATATATATATATATATATATATATATATATATATATATATATATATATATATATATATATATATATATATATATATATATATATATATATATATATATATTCAATACAGTATTAAAGGTCTTCATGACTTATATGTTGAAGTTCAATTATTGTTTTTTAATATACGATATAGCGGTTTGAAACTATTTATAGTTAATTCATTATTTTCATATCAAATAAATAAATCGCTTTAAAGAAATATTTCATTTTCCAAACATGATATAAATGAATGATTTCCATAATAGGAATGAAAGGGGCAACATGTTTTTTTCCAATATATATTCTTTCAATTCATTTCTTCAAATTTATAATCAACTTGGTAAATCAATTCCACTGTAAATATCTATTTCCATTTAGAAAAGGAAAAATAAACCTATTAATATAATGCAGGTTGTTTTGCCAGATTTGATATACGATTTTTGAGGAATACAAAATTGTATTTCTTCAACAATAACCAATCATGTATAAAACCATAAACGCATTCAGTTTAAATATACTTTTTGATTCTGAAAGTTTGAACATTTTCTGTGTACCAAAATGCAGGGTAGGCACTCACCACCAGTCACTACCAAGAAGGCGCGCAAATTTCTGAAGACGTTAATTTTAGCGCCACGAAGAATCACAAACCGAATCAGCTGAGGGGTTGCTACCCTAGCACGTGTCTACCGTTTACTCTTACATTTGACGCTTCGTCTGGCACCGTACACACTTCGTATGCCTTCAGTTACTTCGGAATTGGGAATATCATCTGTTAATCTCCAAATAAGCCTGATTAGAAATTCAATCATTTGCATAAGTGGGTACGGAGTTCGCCTTCGAATTTTTCCTCCATATGTCCGAACAACGCGATTTTACACATGTGACTCACCAATTTATTATTGATATTTGTCGTTGTCAATTTTGAATGAAAAATAAAATACCGAATGTGTAAGTTGAATGGAATTATATAATATCATCTAATTAAATGCCCTCAGGACGTTCCATTCTTGGAATACATCATTTTTTATCAAACAAGTATGACGAAGACATCGATATTCTTGATTTTGTACAATTCTGTGTCGTTTCCTGGTGTAGCATGTATGTGAAAGAGTTTTTGAGAGAAGAACAGAAATCAAGGCTTAAAAAGAGTGAGCTTTAAATATATTGATAGGTATTGAAAAATATCCTCAATTCTTCAGGGACCTTCGTCCTAAATACATTTAGTTCATGCTCAATATAATCTTCAGCAAAATTTTCACTTTACCCACATAAAGCTATGTTTATATATATATATATATATATATATATATATATATATATATATATATATATATATATATATATATATATATATATATATATATATATATATATATATATATATATATATATATATATATATATATATATATATATATATATATATATATATAGGGCGTGTACTAAAAGCGGACGTCCAAACGAAATAGGTGCTAAAGGAGGTAATTTCCAATGAAAATAAACATCATTTTAAAAGTGTAGAACTCCTGCAAAAAACGCACTGGAGTTCTACACTTTCAAAAGAATTCATTCAAAGTTTTTTTAGTATTCACAACCCAATAATAACCTCTGAAAATCTTCAATTATCACACACACTATGTGGAGCAGAGGTTGAGTGGCCTTCTATGAAGTAGCCGTGCTGGGTTCAAATCCTGGGTTAGGTATGGATGTTTGTGTATGTCTCTGATTATCAAGGGTTTGGTTAATTAATTAGTGGGGTAATGTACAATGTTTACAAGCCCATTCACTGTTCTGAACTGACGTTAAACTGTAAGCCCCTAGTAAGTTGATAAAACATCTTAATATCATATATACATATATAAATAATTCAGCCGAATCTACAGAAATATTATATATATATCGATACTGGTCTCAACTGAGCCTACATAAGATACTCAACAATTCTTTTTTGAGTCATGGAAACGTCATGCATTGGCATCGAAGACCCCCCACATACCAATCCCGTAATGCATCCTAAATGCAGCTTATGAATGATAAACAGATACAAGATTCTCCACAGTAAGAATGTACTATACCAAGCTTTAAAAAATAATGGAAGGAATTATGGAAATAAAAATTTCTCCGTGTTGAACCTAGTTCACAGTTTAATAATTATTTTAAGTACCTAAAAGTGTAAAATAAGTAGATCAAACTATAAGCTTTTGTAAAAATCTGATTGTTTTTTTGTTAAAATAAAAATAAATTTGACTACATGTGGGGCGCTGCCCTCTAGGGGGGCGCGAGCGCACTAAAGGGGAGAGCGCGAGAGAAAATATTATATAGAAAGTGTTGCCACATGTCAATAAATTTCCGTATTCTTGGTAATTTGTAAGGTATACAGTTAAGGTCGTAGTGTTGATTTAGAACCGAAAAACTCAAAATACACTATTATTGTATACATTTTATTGTATGCGGATGAAAATTATGATTGGAAATTGGGCCGCTGACCCCGAAAAGTTAAGAAAAGCTGCAGTAATTAGTATTTCTATCAATTTATGATTATATTTAATTTATTTCAAAAATAATCGCTAAGACCTGAAAATCTTTCGAATGATTCACAAACAAATAATTCAGTTTGAGGTTAGCGAGATATCTTGTGGATTTTTAGCCAATTAGCTTTATCTAATTAAGTTGCTGCTTCGATAATCATTTCACAAATTGAATTGACTCCCTGCTCTATTGAAAGTTTCAAGACCAAAATTCTTTTGGTAGACATTTCATCAAAGCGCTTTTCATATGCATGGTACATGAATTTGAAATCTTGTATAGATCAAAATAAAGTAATTTTTTCTATCCACTAAAAATATATGCATATAAAACTTATACTTTTATTATACTAAAATATATTAAAACATACCACTATCAGACACATATAATGGAATTTAGAAAAAAAACCAAACTGATTTTACAAGTATAACACATACAACAGTCAGGTGACCCACAAGTCTGGGCAGCATGTTAACTCATACAATGGTTATTTAGGGGAGTCCATATCAGCTGCTAGGAGGAATCAAACGTATATTATTGCAATATGCATATTATTGTGTCCATCCTGCAAGCAGATCGGATGCCATACATTCACAAAATGAATGCTATAACTGAAGAAGGGAATCAATTATGACTGGCGAAAATTTTCAATAGGTATCTTTAATCTGAAAACCAGAATCTTTCACAAGTCGGAAGTGGAACACGGAAGCGGGGATGGAATGACGCATTGACATATACGCAAAATGATTTCATCAGTAGACAACACTGAATGATCACTTTAACTATATTTGTTTATTTTCAATATTGAAATATCTAATAAACATAGTAATGAATATTTATCGATTAAAATAAGAACTTCGTCGAATTGACCTAAAAGGTTCATTCAGATGTACCTTGAGTTTCTAATAGAATGCCACTGGCGTAGCTAGGGAGGTCGAAGGGGGCCTTCGCCCCTAGCGCAACCATTTGAGGGCGGCAAACAACGATCTTCGCTGCTTGGTAAGAACGAAAAATAATACTTCCACATTTTCACCGTAAAAATTTTTTTATTAAAAAAAGATTTATACTGAATACAATTTACAAAAAAAATTACATCGGCAGTTTTTTATTAAGATTAAAAATTTTGATTCTATCCGAATACTCTCTTAACTTAGTAAATTTTGAATGTTTTCCTCGGAGAGCGGCGCAAAATTATTCGCCACGGGCGCTCTCTGTTCAAGCTACGCCACTGTACTGCTATTTTATTACTTAGTCTTGAACAGAATCCTTTATGTGTTTATTTTTTATGAGCAACTCTAGAGAAAAACAAAACCTGATAAAGCGTCTCAAGCGCCCCGAGATGATATAGAATAAGTCGTGACAAACACTTCTGGGGGTAGAGTGTACCATAAGTTTGAGATTTAGTTCAGAAACGCTTTCTGGTAATAATAATAATAACAATTACAGGAATTTGGAAGAACAGGGCCTGTCGGAAGAATTATCCTTTACCTTTTTGAAGTCGGCTGGGCTCAAGTCGGAAACGGAGGGATTTGTAATGACTTGTCAAGATGGAGTGATAAATACAAGATGGTACAAAAAGAACATAATGAAAGTGGACACCCCAATAACTTGCAGAGCATGCCATAGTCAGCAGGAAACTCTTATGCACATTCTGTCTGCTTGCAGAGTCCATGCTCAGGGTATATAGAAAGACATAATGGGGCGCTCCGAATTCTCTACTTCCATCTGAGAAAAGTTTATGGTATAGACAAAGAACCAGTGCTATCATATGTTCCACTAGAAATTGAAGCAGTTGTTGAGAACGATAGAGCTCGCATATACTGGAACTATGCTTCTCCAACAACTCGGCAGATCCACGTAATAAAACTAGATATAGTCCTACTGGACAAAGAGCTCAGAGAATTGTTTGTTGTCGAGTTTTCGACCCCTGCCGAAAATAATGTGATGAAAGGAGAACAGAAAAGGGAAAAATACAGAGATTTTATGTTCGAGCTGAGGACACTATACCCAAGGCATAAAGTTAGGATGGTCGTACTAATCATAGGTTGGCAAGGCGGAATGAGAGCTAACTATGTGATTTAATTGAAAATTATTCCGGCATGCAGATCTCTGGCCGATATATTGACGCGCAGAAAGCAGTGTTGCTCGGGTCACTTCGAGTCATCAGGTCCCATGAACTATAGAGTCCGCTTGCATCTCATCTCTTTTGTTAAGGGACGCTGTAAGGGCAGGATGAAGAACTACTCCAAGGAATGTGTGAGAAGTTTTTTAGTGAGTAACCAGCAACATCTGGAGTCTCACACACCCTGAGAATGCGTACGGAATACTCTCAGGGTAGTGTATGAAAGATTTGTCCTCTCACACGGACGTAAAAAAAAATAATAATAATAATAATTCATGCAGTAAGATAATTTACACTGTATTGGACAAGGCAATATTCATTTAAAAATAATAAATATGCATACTTACAAATAATAATGGGTTGGAAAAAAAAATTCCAAAATTATAACTCAATAAAAATAAAAACAACAATTCAATAAATATAAAAATTCAAATGTCAATTCAACATTTTTAGATAGAGTTTATGGCTGTTATAATGACATATCGTCTGTTAGGCTTACTGTTTTCTTTGGAATTGAATCAATTCTGGAATTTTGTTTTTGACTTATCAATTTCTGCAAATCAAAAGTGAAGCTCGGCGGTATCATCTACCTTGAAGAATAATTTGAACCAGTTCGTGTCTCCTATTCGGCCTTATTTAGTATGTAAGTGTTTGACCATACCGTTTATAAAATACAAAAGTACCATAATTTTCTTTCAGGCACTTTCGTATATCAATTTTGAGATAATGAGGCAGTAACTCTCAGCTCATCAGTCTCCGAATAATCTAGGTGCACCACCTACACGTTTACGAATCGATTTCACGAAAACGTTCAACAATGGAACGACACATCAATTCAGAATTTCAGTAAAGAATGAGAAAAAAAGCACCCTCATTGTGTTATATGATCGTAGATGCCGCCTTTCCAAATAGCACCGAAGAGATACGATAATATAATGAAGAACATATATACTTCGAAGGATAAAACATTGCTAACGAATAAGGTCTTTCGATTAACAAGGGGCCGTCGCCGCCCATAGAGTTGTTTTCGTGAGAACAGAGCTGATAGATCTTACGGATGAAACAGCTCGGTATTACTGTACCCGGAGTCCGGCCTTAGCGACCTTGGCGGGAATCACAGAAAGTTCATTAGGCTCTCTTCCTTTTCAGGCATCGAGCTATCAATGAAGTTATGCACGAGATTCCATTTCAGTCAGAATAACTGACACATGAAAATAAAATGATGGTTCTAGTCAGAAGGTGAATGAACAAAACGGTCCACATTAGGCAACTTATTCACGACAAATGAACATTGTTTATTCTTATATCGTTTACTTATTGAATATGTCGAGTCATATATGTAACAACGCATAATTAATTACAAGTTATAAGACCAATCTTTTAGAAAGTGATGTCTCACAAGCACAATCAAACAACATAGCACATCTTAATATAGCTCATTCAGTAATTTTAATCGTATTTTCTCAGAAAATAATAGACTATTGGACTGTATCGAAAGTCAAGAGTGAAATGCGGGAGTGGTTTTTATATCCTTTTTAGACCTCCTCCCAAAAGTTTTTCGGTATTTTGTGGATGTCTGACACACACACAACACACACACACACATATATAAATATATATATATATATATATATATATATATATATATATATATATATATATATATATATATATCTTCTTCTCCAGTACATATTGCCATCCACAACGGCTCCCATCAAACCAAAGGAGCTGAAACTTGGTATCTGAGGTGTCTCTTGATGCACAACGAAACTATCAAAATTCAGTCAACATTTTGGCATTATTAAACGTTGAGGAAGAATATAGCGGGAAAATGCAGAAACGGAAATTAATTATCTACAACATATCCAAAATACAGCCTCCTAGGTCTTTTTGGAGGGTGAATGGAGCTGAGAGTTTTTTTACCCACAAACCCCCTCAAATTTAAATTTAGACGGTTGATAATTTGTACGTAGATTGAGTTGATGAAAAATTTGAAAAAATATATACGAGTCAGATATAACAAAAATGATACAGGAGGTATTTGTAATACCAAAAAGTATATAAACCCTCAATTGCAAAAAAAAATGCGCCAAGTGCATCGTTTACTGATAGCGAAGCAAGTCGGGATGCGATTTGAACGGAATATTCCCCGCGCGGTGCAGCGCGACTGAGTAAAATGGTTGAGACTACCAAATGGCACTTCCTCAACATTAACTCAATTCACGTACCAAGTTTGAACCCTTTAACTCAATCTGCAGAAGCTGGGGAGTTTGCCAAATTTTTAAAAACCACGAAAAAACAAGGAATATTTACGTAAACATCGCGGCGATTGTAAAAATTCAACCAAATTTTGATGGTTTCGTTCTGCCTCGAAAACCACTTCAGATACCAAATTTCAGCTTATTTGTTGTAATACGAACCGATAAAATTAGAAATATCTATGTAAAAATGCCGGCGGTAGCACAAATTTACCCAAGTTTTGATACTTCCTTTCTGCAAAGAAAACAAAACCAATTAGCAAAATCACATTTGATTAGAAGGGAATATATATATATATATATATATATATATATATATATATTATATATATATATATATATATATATATATATATATATATATATATATTATATATATATATATATATATATATTACCCTTCGATACACTGCAATAATGCGACTAAAAATTATTTTGTTTCGTGAGAAAACTGCCGAAATCTCAGAGGAATTTTTTTGGACTAGAAATTACGTTCCCTTTAATAAAATCCTATTATTTAGGTCATAGTGGTGAAACTGTGTCGAACAACATTTCGCTGGCTTCAAGTTGATACCCATTCAACTCGTAGTGGTTGGAAGTTTCCAGTAGGGATGAAAATGAACAAGGAAAAATATATGGAAATTTACACCACGGAACAACGTTGTAGTGTTCATTTTAAACTTCCTGTCGTGGTACACCAAAGAGCTTGGCCGCAACCTATCTTTTATAAGTCGTGTCTGAGAACAGGAATGCGGTTTTACCAGAGCCGAGTTACTTCACCCTCTTCTCAATTCATTTTATCTTACTCTTATCCGTTTGGGTCAATCTTATTACTGAAATATGAAAACTTTTATTTATATCTTGATCAAGGTTCACTAAGATAACGTAAAAATCCAAAAATGGAGTATTTTTAAATTCGGGTGAGCGTATCCACTGCTCTACATTTCACAATCATAACACTTAATGATAGCGAAAAGCTTAAAGACTAAAAGCAGTTATTAGTACACCTGCAATGCCCATTTAAGAGTTCTGTAGTTCAATCTACTTGTTCGTCAAGAATTATGTCATTTTTAAAAGTAATAAACTTCCCTTCAAACTTATTTTAATATTTGTTTGAAGAAAATGTTTTTTTTAATTGAACACTTGGCAAAATTTCAGAATATAATAACAATTTTACTGGACAAGTATTTCGGGTGGCTAGCCCATTATCAAATAACACAAAGTTTAGAAACTATTTTAGTCTTGAAGAAATGTTTGATAGTGTAACAATTGTAGTGGGTTTAATTTGAAAATACCTCTTTTTCAGGTAAATAAATGAATAAATAAATGGATATATAATATAAAGAATTATATTATCGTTTCTTTCAATATGTATATATATATATATATATATATATATATATATATATATATATATATATATATATATATATATATATATATATATATATATAAATGGAGCAATAATTTAAAAACGAACTGCCCATCAGTTTTTCTTTCTGTAACCCCACTATAAACAATTTTATCATTCATACTCTCAAATGAAAATTAGCATAATAAAAATATGGATGCTATTGGGTGGAGAAAATAACAATTTCAACTTCTTGAACACGCGTTTCGTCTTCACAGTGACTTTGTCAGTTACTAGTCAGGTTTTGAATTGAAAAATCGAGTGAGCTCAGAAGTTGAAGTTTTCGAAACATTGACAATATTCTAATATTTAATGAACATGTTTCTATTAAAATAAGAAATTCAGTAATTTTAGACGAAATCTTCTAACTCTTATCCCACAAATGCCACAATAATCCAGCAGGTTGTTAGAAACAGAAACAGAAGTATCAGGGTATTCGCACTCAAAAATATTTTGCTATCCAAGGTAATCAAGTTATTCAAACCAGAAACTTCGTAATCATTCCTTCTTTATAAATGAAGTTTTTTGTATTTTCCTAGTAGTCACAATTCTTAATTGAGTTCCTCAGAGAGTCACGAATTGAAAGAACGTGTTAGAATTTCCTATAGAATTGTCAAAATAATTTGAATCTACAATTTCATTATAAACGCGGAAGGATCCATTTGTTTACGCATGAACAAGATACTAGGTACCTCCGCCATAATTTCCCGAGATTCGAAGATGATTCCTTACCGCCAAGAGAAAGAAAATGAGAGAGAGAATGAGAGAACTTGTATCGAATGTAACTTCCTTTCAGCGGTTTTATTTATTTTTCTGTCGGTAAGTATTCGAAATGTTTTCGTTCCGTTCTTCTCTTTCCACTGGAGTTTTATAGTTGCTCCTTTTTCTCTAGAATACAAGTCCGTTGAACACATAAGATGCGATGCCTCGTAGGAATTACAATTCAACCCGTTTGAATCTTGCATTCCTAGTGCGCCAAGGCCTTAGCAGGCTCAATTTAAACTATGAAGTCGATGACTCGACAAATTCGGAGTTGATTGATATTTCAGAAATACCCCTTCACGAAAAGTCATTGTTGTAGATAATTTCAAACTCTGGAGACTTTCTATTTTTAATAGGGGGTGCAAATGTTATCACATATCATTTGACACGTTCCTCATAACATTGATTACTTTTAGATCATCCATAATCCACACCTTTCGTATGTGGAACTTTTCTCAGTTATTCTCCAGCCAATATCCAAGTATTTTGATTGCACTGTTAAACATCTCAATACAAATATATAAAATTCCAATAAAAAACTTTTATATCGGAAAATTTATTCTCAAAATGAAATTTCACGAGTAATTCAAAACAATGAACACATTTACACGAAATCTAAAAAATAAAACTATTAATTAAATATTGTAAAAAAAACTTCACAGTTTTTGATTTTCACTATATTTTGTTAACATGACAATTGTTTCGCCAATACACAGTGGCTTCTTCAAATGTATAAAACATACTAACTTTTACAACGAGAATATTGATAGATGAAAGAAGGGAATATACAATAAGAATGGGAAAAACCTAAACGTAATTACTTAGCAGGTAGAAAGTACAAACTGATAATGACTTGGGAAAACACAATAGGCATAAATATTCAATATTACATCTAGAAAAGATTTAACAACGGTGAACTATTCATATCTAATTGGTCATTTAACAAATTATTGGATTTTTTCATACTATTAATTTCAAGAGCTTCTAATAAATTGAGTTTATAGCCTTTCTTTTCTACATGTAATATTTCAAATTCACTATTAAAAATATGATTTTGTTCTAGGAGATGTGATGCATAAGTAGAATCTAATTTTTCCTTGTCGTAACTTCTTTTATGTTCTGATATTCGAACTCCAAAGTTCCTGCCAGTTTGGCCAACATATACTTTAGGACATGAACCACAAGTTAGCTTATAGATCCCTGATTTATTTTGTTGTGTAGTTTTATCTTTTGAATTTGTAATATGTTTTTCAATAGTATTCTGAGTTTTGAATGCTATTTTTAAATATTATTTATTAAAAATTCAAAAGATAAAACTACACAACAAAATAAATCAGGGAGCTATAAGCTAAAGTATATGTTGGCCAAACTGGCAGGAACTTTGGAGTTCGAATATCAGAACATAAAAGAAGTTACGACAAGGAAAAATTAGATTCTATTTATGCATCACATCTCCTAGAACATAATCATATTTTTAATAGTGAATTTGAAATATTACATGTAGAAAAAAAAAGGCTATAAACTCAATTTATTGAAAGCTCTTGAAATTAATAGTATGAAAAAATCCAATAATTTGTTAAATGACCAATAAGATATGAATAGTTCACCGTTGTTAAATCTTTTCTAGATGTAATGTTGAATATTTATGTCTATTGCGTTTTCCCAAGTCATTATCAGTTTGTACTTTCTACCTGTTAAGTAATTACGTTTAGGTTTTTCCCATTCTTATCGTATATTCCCTTCTTTCATCTTTCAATATTCTCGTTCTAAAAGTTAGAAGAAGCCACTGTGTATTGGATTGGCGGAAAAATTGTCATGTTAACAAAATATAGTGAAAATCAAGAACTGTGAAGTTTTTTTTTACAATATTATAATGGATTTTAATCAAGTATCGGCCCAATCAATTAGTTATTAATTAAATCTTTGAAGCCACAAAATAAATAATCATTAATTCAAATATATTTCAGTAGAGAAAACTCAATTTTTTGCATTCGTATACGTTTTAATATATTATATACACAGAAAGTTTATCAAATTAAAACTGGTTAATATGTGTTATCACTGATTGATGCTGATCAATGTGGCTGGTTGAGAAGACCATTTTACTATCTGACCTAAAATAATTAACTAAATAGGTCGCACTTTGGCTAATAGACAATATGAATGAATTTCTTTAGTTGTATGTTGTTATTAATAAATAACCACAACATTAATATTTAATCGAATTCATATCAAAACCGTTATTCCTGTTGATAAAATTAGCAACGGTCGGTTTGGAGGAAAGAACTGTGAAATTACATCATCGGCCTGAAATATGAGTTGTAAATAGTATTTTGTTTATACGAAACGATGTGCAAAGGATGCAAAGAGCAGTAATATGCCAATCTTCCGAACTAGGCCAAACGATAATTGTAATGGCGTCATTCTGCCTATTCAGTATTTGGTTAGAAAAATGTCATAAATTCAAACGAATCTCAGATATTTTTTCGGTGGAAGAATTAAACTAAAACGGCACAATTCACATAGAATCAGTTCAACATATTTTTAGTGAACTATTATGTTTTAGATTTGGTACAACTATCATTCACTGAATTTTCCAATTTCCCAGTTAGTCAATTAATGAAAAATTCTTGGTTATATTTTTCACCAATTAAACAATAACTAATGAGTATTATTATAGAAGTAATAATTCTGAATTGCATGATTTTTTATTTTGTAATACTTCAAGCGTAAAAATTAGCCTGTTGATAATATGAAAATTAAGTTATACACCTTTTTTATAGATAATATTTAGATTACCATAGACTTTTCTCTAATTGTTCGAGAAGTAGAAAAAAATTAAACATAATTGTGAGAAAAGAATTCAACAAATTTCAATAAATACTAATGTAAGTATTTTGAGCACCAAAATACTAAAAGTTTCATAATGAATATCTGATTGAATCTTCAACAGGCTGAATGAAAGAAACTATGGAACCTATGACCTCGAAATATGTTGAATTTAACAACTGGTCGTTTGTTCAAAAGTATCCTGTTAGAAGTGATTGAGCTGATACGCTTTGTATTAAATAGTTTGGAATAATTACCTAGAGCTATTATTGCTAAGAGGCCCAGGGAAACGAAAAATTTAAGTAGTAGTTACGCTAGAAAGAAATTATAAAGAAGTGCTAGCGGTCAGAAAAGGGTTCATTATGGTCATCTTGGGATGTTAAGAAAGAAGTTAATATAATTATGGAAGATGAATTACCTACACCAGTTTGAATATCTGGAGAGCAATTAACGGACTGGAAAATACTGAAATGGTTCAATTTGAACCGAAAATCTAATGGAATCGACCACAACGGAAATTTTGTATTTGTAACATTCATAACTTGCACTTGGAGAAACGCTGAGATAGATGAAAAAAGGTGTTATATACAAATGAATCACCCCGCACCAATCAACGGAATTACTGGAACATTTGTTAAATTCGTATGTTGCACTTGGATAAATGGCGCACTTGCGCAGAGATAGATGAAAAAGGTGTTATATATATTTGAATCACCCTTATATTTTAACTTTCATTCAGGATTCATCGACTTGGGTATGTTATTGCTGCCCACCTGTTTTCATTTTCCAGGAGTTATTAATTAATAATTGAAAAATATTGTAACGAGAAAAATATTTTGCTGGCTATTTTTACATAATTCATGTTACAGTTAAGTCACGAAAAATGATACGAGATGTATGAAATGCAAACATAATACTGGATTTTCATGGATAAAATGTGAAAAAAAGAAAAAATGAATTTTTATACCAATATTTTCATATACTCACGAGTTGCTGTAAAATAATTTTAACTTTTGTTTATGAGCAACTCTAGGGAAAAGTGAAAGCTTATAACGAGCTTCAAAAGCCCCGAGACTCAATGCTGTGATAATAATTTGTGAAAATTGTATTTTGATTGAAAATTGTATTTTGATTGAAAATTGTACTTTGATTGAGAATTGTATTTTGATTGAAAATTGTATTTTGATTGAAAATGAAAATTGTAAGTTGATTGAAAATTGTATTCTGATAATGTGTATATATTTAGTAAAAAACTGTAATTTGACTTTCTAGAGAATTCAACTCATGACTAGAATATGAAAGGTTTTTAGTAGGTATACTAAACACAGGAACGTATCAAGTGTTTGTTGACATCGTGAACTTTGTCTCAATCATCTATGAATGAATATTGTTTTATATATAGGTACTAAATTCAATTTAGAGAAACTCTTAATATCGAAATTTTAGTTACGCTGAAGCAGTAGTACATATAATATCACAGTTAAGTTTTGAATTAACGGATGTTCACTGAAGCAATCATAAAGTAGGTAAAAATAATGAAAGGTATGTTGACCGATTTAACGAATGAATTTTTTGTGCGGGGAAAAAAGTGCAGCATCTCTCCCTATCTACCCAAACTGATTACCATAAGCTGTTCCTCTCGAAACATCGAATTTCTTAAAAGGCATCTTCGCTCGTGCTCCATTGTGACACAACGAAGAGGCCTCTGCAATTTCAAGGAACAGCTGTACTGCAATCTACCCTGCTTATACGAATTCAGTTTCTGTAACGTTATCAAACATGATGTTCTCACATCAGGTATACCGTACGTTTCGTTTATCACCCGCCAAAACTTCCGAAATCTCAGGTAGTTCCGGAACTAAAATAACAATTGAAACTGGAGCGTTATTCCTAGGGAGGCTGACATATTCACTTTCATTCATAGCAGTGCCTCAATACGATGTAAATTAACAATGAGCCATAAACAATAATTCTGTCAATTCGACAAAGGTCCTATGTGTGATCGAAAAAAGTGCGTGTGAGACATTTTATTGGTAAATTGTGCTTGTTTTTCCATGAGAGGTTAAGATAAGACAGATCACATGCCCTTTATAAAACGATTCATAACAATCAGTTACAATGAGAAGTGGGCTCTCCTATATAAATAAATCGTCATTTTCGCAAATACAAAAATTTCCTTATCGCACTTCACACTGTAATCTAGACCAGGGATCTCCAAACTTTGAAGCCTTAGGGCCATAATGATTTTCGGTATGTTCCAAGATCCAAAACAATTTTAATTTTTCTGCCCTTAACTACATTTCTAGACTAGACTAGTCGCAGAGTGGGTTGTTTCCTGTTCTTGGTACTACTTGTGTGAGGAAACATTTTTCAAGATGAAGTACACAAAGAATGTTTACAGATCTAAACTAACCGATGAGCATCTTAAATCTCTATTCATAATTGGTACAAGTAAAATTGATCCACAACTATAAACTATTGTCGGTGAAAAATCACAATTACATAAATCTCATTAGTGTTTTTTGTTTCACTGTGATTACATTACAATCATATGTTATAATTCATTATATATATCATTACAATCATATGTTATAATATGCTTAAGCTTAGATACTTAAGTTAAGTTCTCTGCGTAATCATTTATGTCGTTAAGTTTTACATTACAAGTAAATAAAAGCGAGTAGTTATCATTCTGTGTTTTCTCCATAAATTCATCACAGCAATAGTAACAACAATAAGGCATTGTCGCGGGCCAGATTGATGACACTAGTCTTAAACTGTCGCGGGCCAGATTGATGGCTCTTTCGGGCAGGATTTAGCCCGCGGACCGTAGGTTGGAGATCCCTGATCTAGACAATTGGCAAATGAAAACTAGGGCTAAACATGAGGAACAGTAAGTAATAGTTACACTCTCAAGGTCAGCTGTACGCGTATATGCGTATTGATATGTCTTTTCAAAGGCGCGGGTGGCATGTTTAGATTTGGAAAGTTTAGATTTTCGATAAATTCAATATGTGAATTAAAAACTATGTAATATTTCTTCTTTCTGTTGTAGAAATATTGTAGATAATTTTATATTGAAGTAAGAACTAGTTATTTATTATTGGTGTTAATGTATTTCATTATGCCTGTTATACTTATAATATATTATATATAGCGACACCTCTCGAATTTTTTTAAAATTTATCAGAACCTAATGATACTTCAATTGAATCGAAATATCTCTAGTGTTTGTGTTTGACTACCGTATACTCTAATTGATCACCTTGATTTTGAATATCATTTCATACTGACCTTGAACAAAGTACAGACGACCTGATAATAATTATTATAGTGAAATTGTCTTCCCCTACAAGCTGTAACTAATTAACACCAACTACATCACAAGAACAATTTTTTGATTAACAGATATTCATGGATATAAACTATTCTATAGTTTCTATAGTATCTATAATGTTCTCAATATTGATTGCGTGATGTGTTGTAAAATTTCGTTTATACTATATAATATTGAGAATGAAGAGTGGGATATGACATCAACACGTTATGACCTTGAGAGGAACCAAAAATTGCAGCTTCCATAAGGAGTAGATGAAGAGTAACATCTTGAATTGACAAGAATACGCGTAACGCACACATATTTGAGTTAGATGACATTCAATTGGACACAGCAACTTTCAAGGTCACAAACGGAATATTCATTTAACCAAAATAAAAACAGATTCACATCGAACACTCCCTCAAATGTAACCGAAGGGAATGAAGAAGACCTAAGCGGACTGCTCCTCTTGTGATAAGATACTAAAATTCATGTTACATTCACAACTATTCATTATGATTAGATCCAGAACTCCGATCACAATGCTTGGCATTGACAGTGACATAACACAGTGGAGCTAGACGAATATGGGACAAAGCCACTTTACGATTATCATAACATTAAGTAACTCAAGCATCTCATCGAGACGATGCTGTTCGGCATTTAAGGTTGGTGGTACAGGGCCTGAATGAGCCTGGTGGTGGGCGTCCAAAGATAAACGGATGCAGACGAAGCGAGAGACTCGCGGGGAGGCAGAAATTTTGTCCGTTACAAGAGATCTGAAGCGCGCTGGCTGCCACACGCATCGTCTTCGAACACTGAGGATTGGTAATATGGCACACTGAGCGGCGGTTTTGTTTACTTCCACGCGAGAAATGTGGCAATTAAAATGCCCGGCTCCAAGTTCCCCTGCGTACATACCGCGAAGTCGTAATTTCGACTTATTAAAGGCAAATCTGCCATTACATGCATCTGAAATGGTAAACGAAACAGCTTTTCTACTGCTGAAAGTTCAAACATGCGTTGTTTTATTGATCCAGAATGGTGTGAGGTTAGGACATCGCATTGTTATACATATATTGTTATACATAACATCAAAACGACTCTAGACGTTAAATGTATATTTGATCTTGAACGTTCTCACTTGCCTTGCAGGAGTTATCATTTCCTACAATATATATATATATATATATATATATATATATATATATATATATATATATATATATATATATAGGATAATTACCCGAATTATATAAAATATGATATAATTTTACCCGGTGGGGCTGGCCCCACCAAGTTGGGGCATCTAGTTTGTTTTCACTCCACCTTATATATTAGAGAATGAAAACACTTCAGAGCTTCTGGAAATACAATATAAATTATTTAATTTTGATTCAGTTTCTTAACGATCTGAACCCTTCAACGGCTCAATCAGCAGAGGCAGTGGAGGTGCCTCAAAACCCGAGAAAGAAGGAGGAATTACTACATATCAATCCAAAACACGTAGAAAAATTCAACACTCAATTTGGTTTGGCAAAAATCCAAAAAAGATTTTTTTTAACTTCCCTAAAAATCCCTAAAAAACTGAATTACGTTTATGTTCTTCATAATTAGTCGTCATATCTTCTGCCACCAGTTTGAAAATTTCCGCTCATGCAATTCTCTACTACACCCTTAACCAAAAATTTAAGATGCCAAAATTTTGATTGTTTTGTTCTGCATCCGGAACAACCCCTGATGTCAAAATGATCAGGGAAAAATATAAATATAGGGATATATATATATATATATATATATATATATATATATATATATATATATATATATATATATATATATATATATATATATCAGGATCTTCATAATTTAACAGGAAAATACATCTAAGTACACGAATACTTTATCTTTCAATTTGTTTCCTCTTTCCATATAAATAAATTTTATTATTATTTTACTTATTCTCTTCCTCTCACCTTCACTGACAAATGAACAACTCCTCTCAATTAAACTCACATAAGATGTGAGCATTATAATCAGGTGAAATCCAATTTTTCACATAGAAAATAATTCTATACACGAACTCTCAAACTATCGGCAAATTGAATATTCTGTATAATATATTTTAATTCTCTCCATAACTATATTCACCAAATAACTTTTCTCTCAACTTGAAGACATTCGACCTTGAGCTTATTTTTATAACTACCCCTCCGAAGTAAATAATAAATATAGCAGAGTGTTTTAGTGTCCCCCGTTCTACGTTTTTAAAATATACTCTGGTTTTAGAGCCTTAAAATATCAATTAGGTAGTGAGGGTAAATATAAATTATCAACTTCAAAACAATATTTCATAAAGCACATTTCATTAGAAATAGAACCACAGGAGATTTCTTCTTAATATATATTAAGCTACAGTTCCACCGGAGGAATATTGAGAAACATTTTTTTTGATCTTGCGTGTTTCCGAAAATGTTCCCAAATGTTCCTAAATGTTCCTTAAACTTTCTTTATGTTTCGGCAACAAATGCTGACTGTTTCTACTTGTCACTCCTTCAAGCTACGATTCCGTAGGATTATTTTTGTTGCTGTTGCGTGTTTCCGTAAATGTTCCAAAATGTTCCTTGAAATTTCTTCATTTTTCGGCAACAAATGTTGACTGTTCCTACTTGTCGCCAGTTTCCATTTTGAGCGGTAAACTTCAAAAGAAAATGGGAAATATGTGTAAACAAATCCGTGTTGCTGTCGCTGTGGAAACGTATCGAGAACGCAACTAGTAAACATTCGTATCGCAGATTTTCAGTGTGCAGTGAAGTACGAAAACGAATATATATATATATATATATATATATATATATATATATATATATATATATATATATATATATATATATATATAGATATATATATATATATATATATATATATATATATATATTATATATATATATATATATATATATATATATATATATATTATATTTATATATTATATATATATATATATATATATATATATATATATATATCTATATATATATATATATATATATATTATATATATATATATATATATATATATATATATATATATATATATATATATATATATATATATATATATATAATTATATATATATATATACAGGGTGTCCCGTAAATAACACGCCAGAGTGACACTGGAGGTATATTGGCTTCAGGTCAATCTGATAACATCAACATGACCTTAGTAAAAGTTTTCTGGTTTTCGAGATATTGCCACTTTTATGTTTTTTTCAAAAATCTATACTTTTTGGTTAATTTCTCGCCTGTTTTGAATATAAATAAGTTCTAACTCATGGTTTTTTTCTTGTGCTATCCATCAATATATGGTTGAGACAATCGACCTATCATCTCACTAAAAAATAGCTCGCTAACTTCAAAAAAAAATTAAGTTGTTTCAATTTAATTTAAATCCGAAAACCTTAAAAAAAGTTTGACTATTTACTGTGAGAAAATATTGTACCAGACAAAATCAGCAAATGATCTTAAAAACTAGCCTATTTAATGCTCTTTCGAAAGCGGTATAACATTTGTGGTTTTTTTCTTTCAAAAGTCTAAAAATTCCAATTTTTGTCATTGAAGTCGTGCTACTTGCGAAATACACTGCGCCGCAAATTGAACGTATAGCTTATACATTTCCTAAGTTTGGACTGAATATTTTCTCAGGCGATTATCCGATTTGAATGAATTTTTCACCAAATAGTAGCTCCGTTCTTTGAGAAAATGTAATAGTCATAAGATGATAAAAAAATGGAATAAACTTATTGTACAGGGTGTTTGAATAGCGACATGTTTTCTTCGTCCAAGTTTACATCCTTCTTCAGGCAATATCGGGTAGCTCAGACTTGTAGTATGGAGAGATATACAAAACCAAATAAACACAGCTTTTTCTTGTAAAGAAATTTTGAATACACAGCCTTCTTCGCAAATTAACAAAAAAATTTTAGAAAATTTCGTTTGAAAAGTGTGAGAATTATAAAAACATGAATATCTTTCGAGGGGCTCAACATGAACAGACGATTGAAAAAACAAATTACTCAGAAGTCATGCGATTATTTTTTTTCTGCCTGAGCTACCCGATATTGCCCGCAGAAGGATGTAAACTTGGACGAAGAAAACAGATCGCTATTCAAACACCCTGTACAATAAGTTTATTCATTTCTTTTGATCATCTTATAACTACTGCTTTTTATCAAAGAACGGAGCTACAATTTGGTGAAAAATTTATTCATATCGGATCACCGCCTGAGAAAATATTCAGTCAAAACTTAGGAAATATTTAAGCTATGCGTTAAATTTGCGGCGCAGTGTATTTCGTAAGTAGCACGACTTCAATGACAAAAATTGGAATTTCAAGACTTTTGAAAGAAAAAAACCACAAATGTTATACCGTTTTCGAAAGAGAATTAAAAAGGCTAGTTTTTAAGATGATTTGCTGATTCTGTCTGGTACAATATTTTTTCACAGTAAATAGTCAAACTTTACTCAACGTTTTCGGAATTAAAATAAATTGAAACAACTTGATTTTTTTTTAGGTTAGCGAGCTAGTTTTTAATGAAATGATAGTTCGATTGTCTCAACCATATATTGATGATAGCATAGAAGAAAAAAAAAAACAGGAGTTAGAACTTATTTATGTTTATGAGGCGAGAAAATTACCAAAAAGTATAGATTTTTGAAAAAAACATAAGAATGACAATATCTCGAAAACCAGAAAACTTTTACTGAGGTCATGTTGATGTTATCTGATTGACCTGAAGCCAATCTACCTCCAGTGTCACTCTGGCGTGTTATTTACGGGACACCCTGTATATATATATATATATATATATATATATATATATATATATATATATATATATATATTTTTTTTTTTTTGTTTTTTTGAATTGTTTTTGCCTGTGAACTATTTTGGCTTTTTGATAAATATTAGCAATAACAGGCTTGGTGAATCTCAAAAAACTCGATTTTATTAAAAAGTTGACGTTTCGCCACGACATTCGTGGCTTTTTCAAAACTTTCGAAATATTGAAATTTCTTCGACATTTATTGATTTGAAAAAATTTGAATAGTTAAAAAAGACTACTATGTTTCATAACAAATTTTTTCGGCTGTGGCCATTCTCTGGTATTTATAATAACAGATTTGAATGTTAATATTGGACTAAATAGCACGTAATAAATAACAGAGAACGGCCACAGCCGAAAAAATTTTTGATGAAACATAGTCAAACATATTCAAATTTTTTCAAATCAATAAATGTCGAAGAAATTTCAATATTTCAAATGTTTTGAAAAAGCCACGAATGTCGTGGCGAAACGTCAACTTTTTAATAAAATCGAGTTTTTTGAGATTCACCAAGCCTGTTATTGCTAATAATTATTAAAAAGTTTATAAATATTTAATTTTTATAAATAATACTCTCTAGTCGTATAATGATAATCAGAGATTGGAATGAATAGTTAAAGAAAACAAACTTTGTAACATTTTTAATTTTAGTTCATACCAAAAAGTAGCGAATTCAAAATCAGCTCTTCGATTTCTTTCGGATTTATTTTATATAAGATTTAATAATGATACAGATAAATATACAACGAGATATAATACCGATATAGATGTAGTTGTTTCGAGCCACAAAACTGGATGGGGTCCTACTTTGGTTACCACAAACTAAGAAATAATATTGATCTTACTGCCCCAACTCATAATTAGTTCACACTTTTATAACAATTAATGGTAAACAGTTTATTCTTTCTTTTAAAAAAAAAAATATGAATTGCAATTTTATTATTATTCATTTTTTTTTTCATTCAATTACCTTCAAACGTTGTTAATTTATTTCATTGTGCCTGCTGTTCAGTACATAATATATAGCGAAAGGAACTTCGTTCCAACCGGATATTCCAACGACACCTCTCTTCTTTTTCAAATATCAAATTGCCCTCTTGCCTCCCCCGCCGTAACTTCCACCCATTCTGAATTGGATGGTGGTGAGGAATAAAATTATCCTTCAGTAAAGTTAGTGCTGTCTCATATGAAGACAAGAGTAAATTCAAGGTCAACGCTCAGATCAAGTTTTTCCCTTCCAATGGTACTTTGTGGTCATTAGTTATAATAGGAACTCCGATTTCAACACTTCCCACGGTCGAAGGGCCAGAAGTAGGGATCACAATCAAATAATAAGTAATAAGAACATGTTACATTTATTAGTTATCCATCCCATCAGAATTGTTCTAGTCGATATGATGAGTTACATTCGTTCATTCAATTTTCTGATGAATACGATGATAGATATAAAACTAATTCATAACTTTATAAAGAAATTAAAAAAAAACTAACTTTTCACAGGTTGAAATAAAAATCTATTAGGAGGCTCCGTAGCTGAGCGGTATAGGTAACGCTATGCCGTCTTCGTTGACGGAGTTGGTGGGTTCGATTCCCACCGTGTTCTTGGGTGTTTGTATGCGTTCTAAGATTTTAGTGGTTCCCCTCATTTAGTATTTGATGGCTAAATGTCCAGTGTTGACGAAGCCAAATTGTACGGAGGACGGGCGTGTGAGAGGGCACACGTCCCTCCTCTTTTTAAAACTAAAAAAAAAAAATCTATTGAGTAAACGCCTTTCGTCATAACATTGACTTCATCTCGTACTAAACTATGGTATTACAAAACAATCTATTTATACGAAAATTGAATATAACAGAGGGGTTCCTAGAGAAACTAAATAACAATAAGCAATTCATTCAGAGCTATTAGTAGGTATTGAACAGATCAAGGAGAGGAGAAGGGTT
Organism: Cynegetis impunctata; assembly: GCA_030704885.1. Classification (NCBI taxonomy): domain Eukaryota; kingdom Metazoa; phylum Arthropoda; class Insecta; order Coleoptera; family Coccinellidae; genus Cynegetis; species Cynegetis impunctata. The sequence goes on along the minus strand of JARQZK010002237.1, from coordinate 114,111 downwards.
TACTTCAATCTGGTCGTTAACTAAATTTCCGGAATTTTTATATTCATTGAAGTATAGGGATTCCCAACAGTTAGTTTTATGGAGACTATTTTCAAATTATAATATATTATAATTGTGATTAAAGGTATGGTTTTCTTGAATAAGATGGCACGCATAACTAGAGTCAGTTTTCTGCTTAATATAGCTACGTTGGTGTTCGTGTATTCGAGTTTTGAAATTTCTAACTGTACGTCCTATATAGAATTTTTCACAATCGTTACAGTCGAGTTTATAAACACCAGTACGTTCATCTCTATGAATTTTTGATTTGTTGTTTTTAATCAATTTTCCAATGCTATTATTAGTTTTATATGAAATTTTGTTTTTGAAAAAACAATTTCAGGTTTTCGGAAGGTTTGCCCAAGTATGTTAAACTGTTAAATACCCTACTTTTCTCGGATATAAGGGGATTTTTATTTCAACCTGTGAAAAGTTAGTTTTTTTTATTTCTTTATAAAGTTATGAATATGAAATTTCACTAAGTAAATGCCAATTCCATTCAATAAAACTAATTGTAATATTCTAAAGCAAAATATCTAGAGAATTGGATTGTATGTAGATTTCGTGAAATTCATTTATCTCTTTAATGTTTCTCTTAAAAGTAAACGTGTAAATGATGACTTGAAATGAGTCTAAGAAAAGAACGCGTGAGCGCAGAGCTACTTCACTAATATCGTATTTTTCTCTCATTTTTCATATAAATTCTTAACCCAAAGTCAATTTGGAGGGGATGAAGATATACACAAAGCTTCAATACATGCAAAAACGACTTAAATTTCCGTGGTGTTGAGAAAAATATATTTGAAATCCACAAATAAAGTCTCCTCGACATCACCCTAACTCACGTACACATTTTTAGCCTCTCAACTCAATTTGGCGTGGCTGTAAATATGAAAAATGCTCGAAAATTCTCAAAAACGCATGAAAACTAGTTGATATCACTAGAGAGCACTTCCTCAACATTCCAATCCACTTAAGAAAATTCAACCGTTTAACTCAATCTAGATTAGCAGAGGACGTGCGCAAATCTTCAAATATCATGAAAAATCAACCAAACTCTACATAAAAATGGCGGCCGCGATTAGAAAAAAAAGTTTATACTGCCAAACAGCACTTTTTTGGCATCAACTCAATCTACGTACAACTTTTCAATAGTCTAAACCTTAATTTGGAGGGGATTTGGGGGTGCAGAAACCCTCCGAAACCCGTGTTTTTCAGCCCCATGCACCTTTCGAAAAGTGAGAGGTGGCTGAGTATTGGATGTATTGTAGATGATTAATTTCTACATCTTTTGCCAACAGTTTTTAATAATTATAAAAATAAATATATTTCCAATCTGTTATTAATAGCCCTCATCCATTTTCATAAGCTGCTACCCCTAAAAAGTTTCCACAGATCATGTGGTTTTTCCTTATAAGTGAATATCCATTGAATATATATATATATATATATATATATATATATATATATATATATATATATACAGTGCTTTCATGATGAAAGGAACAAATTCATTAAAAAATTAGGTTTCTATTTCATGTTAAAATCCTCGGACAGGTCGATTAGTATTTTTATTTGGGCATTTTTCGCAATAAAAATTTTGTATACAGGGTGTCTCATTCAAGAGCTATGTCTTTGTCTTTAGTTTTTTTAAATATAATACTCTATATTATTCTCACTTTACAATTCTACGATAAATTCTTATCACTTTTTGTGAACATACCATATGCCTCAACTCGATGGATTGCCAGAATACGGAGATAGTGGGTAATGAGAGGTACGATATGAAAACACACAAATGTAATTACTAATTTAATTTTTACATATGTTCAATCTGTTGTCCGTTTACTTCGAGACATTTTTGAAGTCGATTCAATGTTTCCGTTGCACATTTTCAATTACTTCTGGACTGATAAGTCTTATTTCCTGCCTGATTCTCTCTTTTAGATCATCAATATTATTTGGTCTATTCAAATAAACTTTAGACTTCAAATAACCATAAGAAAAAATCCAATGGGGTTATGTCCGGTGATCTTGGCGGCCACTCAATCGGACCTCTCCGTCCTATCCATCTGTTGGGAAAAAGTTGCATCAAGAAATTGTCGAACAGCGATTGAATAGTGAGGAGGTGCCCCAATCTTGTTTGAAAACCATTATCTCGTTATTAGGTATGTCAGGATCTTGTGGGTTAGGAAACAAAACAGCTAAAGCCGGAATGAGTTCGAACTGGAGAAAGTTCAAGTAGTCCTCTCCGTTTAGTGTTCCTTCAAAAAAATAGGGACCAACTATACGATTTCGAACAATCGCTGCCCATGTATTAATTTTTGGAGGCCGCTGTGTGTGGCATTCTTGCATCCAATGAGGATTCTCGGTCGCCCAATACCTACAGTTTTGTCTGTTGACGTGGCCATTTAAAGTAAAGGTGGCTTCATCAGAAAAAATTATGTTTGTAATGAAATTTAGATGTTGATTATGAATTTCAAGAATCTGCTCACAAAACTGTACTCTGCGGTCAAAATCGTCTTCTAATAATTCATGTACCAGCTTAATTTTATAGGGATGATACTTATTTACCTTAAGTATTTTATGCACGGACCCTACTGATAAATTGAAATTATTGGAAATTGTAGTAATGGATGTATGAGGGTTATCTTGGGTTTCTAGTAGAACGTTCAGCACTGTTTCTTCAGATACTCTCGGTGGTCTTCCTTTAGGTAAATCTCTAACGTGGCCGTATCTCCTGAATTTTGATTCAATTTTGCTGACTGTCGATCTAGTAATTGGCGGACGATCAGGATGATTTTCATTGAATAGATTGCAGACTTCTTCTTGTGAACGCACCCTATCTCCAAAACCAATCATCATAAGTACTTCAATACGTTCTCTCTCAAGTAATTGCATTTTCTTAAACAATGAAGTAGTGTAGTGCCTGGAGCGTTAAAAACGTGAAAACTGCGGACTATACAGCACCAGTGAATTAATTCAGATGGTACATGTGAAATTTCATTCTTCAGATTTAATGACAATGTTTACCTAAATTTTTTTTTGTACTTTTAATCCACATTTTAAATCTCCAGGTGCTCCACTATCTCCGTTATAATCTGGGAATCCATCAAGTTGAGGCATATGGTATGTTCACAAAAAGTGATAAGAATTTATTGTAGAATTGTAAAGTGAAATAATATACAGGGTATTACCTTTACAAAAACTAATGACAAAGCCATAGCTCTTGAATGAGACACCCTGTATACAAAATTTTTATTGCGAAAATTGCCCAAATAAAAATACTAATCGACCTGTCCGAGGATTTTAACATGAAATAGAAACCTAATTTTTTAATGAATTTGTTCCTTTCATCATGAAAGCACTGTATATATAACGTCAGAAAATTTCGAGGGGTTATTCTTTAAGACATTTTAAGAAAAAAAGTTTCTATGAATGTAGGTCCGCAAATACGCCCTGAAATACAGGGTGTTGAAGTTCGACAAAAAATGTAATTTTTTTCAATATCTTCTAAACTACGAATGCTATCAAGATGAACTTTAGAACATTGTTTCAACTTCTTAAGCTCTATAAACTACTGTTTCTTCCAAAACTTCTAAGGAACGGAGACTAAATAATAATAAATCTAATTTTGACATAAGTTGGCATTGCGAGTAATCATGGCAACCACATTTTTAATCCTTGAATATTTCTTCCAGGAAAATGTTTAAGAGGAATAATGCTTTATTATCTTGAAAACATTCGGAAATATCGAATTGGAGCAAGAAACAAAATTGTTTCAAAAAATTCCAAATTTATTGTTTATCCCATTCTTATTTACTAATAATGACCTCCCTCAAAAATATAGTTGAATTAAACACACGGCACCCCTCTATTTTCCGTTCCTTAACCGTTTTGGAAGAAATTCCAACAGTAGTTTATAAAGCTTAAGAAGTTATAATAATGTTTTAAAGTTCATCTAGATAGCATTCGTAGTTTAGAAGATATTGAAAAAAATTACATTTTTTTTCACCCTGTATTTCGGTCAGCAAGCATTTGCGGACCTACATTCATAAAACTTTTTTTCTTAAAACGTCTTAAGGAATAACCCCTCGAAATTTTCTGACGTTATTCTGGAACACCCTGTATATATATATATATATATATATATATATATATATATATATATATATATATATATATATATATATATATATATATATATATATATAGAAACGCTTTGTATTATCGGGAATGTGGTCTGTAGACTCAATAAACTCTTTGTCTTTTTTTCAACTCAATATTTCGCCATTTATTTTACAGCTTCATCAGGAGTAAAGAATAGAGTTGGTCCTTAGTTGTAATATATCGGATGCATATATCTACCATCTCAACACAAATCTAAACCAACAATATATATATATATATATATATATATATATATATATATATATATATATATATATATGAAGAAAAAATGAATAAATTCATAGATAAAAGCATAAATAAACAAGTAACTGAATGACTGAATGTATCAATGAATCAATAAATGAAAGAATAAATAAATTAATCAATGATAACATCAAAAAATATGTTCATGAATAAGTTACTACATAATAAATTATTTTTATAAATAAATGAGTTGATAATTGAGTGAATCAATAAATGAATAAATAAATCAACATTGAATACTCTGTTTATTGTGAATTTCAACCATTTCTTGCATGTATTCGGATAAAACCGAACGTTCTATATCTTCTTCTCATTCAGGTTACGCCAACCTTGAGAGCTTAATCGTCCCAGAAAGACAACTACTTCAATGTCAAATTAGCAATCAATTGAAGTTTCTGAAGTTTCCATGTTGTATGAGTTGAATACACAAATTAATTCAATGTAGTTTTCTATGAATGTTTCAAAATGTCTGTTAATAATTTGACACATGAGTGAATGAATATATCATTTCAATATATTTTTGTTAATATGTCAGTTTTAAATGAATTTTAGTCATGTAAATAGAAATGGCCAATTTTACGATGGAAAGGAAAGAATCTCGTGAGCAGCAGCAGCAGCACTCCATCACAAAGGTTATATTTTTCGAGCGAAATGCATCTCGTCGAGATGCGATACTAACGAATTGAATTATATTTTGAAAACTCACGCTTACAGCAAACCGAATTAAAAAGTTGGAAATAATTTATTTCACTACAAAAAAAAAATTTCCGAAGTGCATCGTGGTTGAGGAAAAAAGTTCAAACCAACGAAAGAACTTACCTCAACATCAACTCACTATTAAAAAAACATCGCGAATTGCATCGCGTACTGATACAGATCAAGATAAAATTCGAACAGACTAGTCACCACGAAATGCAGCGCGGTTGAGAAAAAGAGTTGAGAGGATTTTAAGTCAACATAAACTCAATGTACTTACCAAACTTCAACCCTCTAACTCAATATGCAGAAGCTGTAGGGTTAAAATAACATGTAAAAACAAGAAATATCTTCGTAAAATTGCGGCAGTTAGAAAAATTTAACCAAAGTTTGATACTTTCTTTCTGCAAGGAAAACAATCTCAAGTACCAAATTTCAATTCATTTGACTCGATGGGAGCCGCTGAAGATGTAAATGTTTGACGGGCAAAAAAAAAGAAAAAAAAAAAAAAATATATATATATATATATATATATATATATATATATATATATATATATATATATATATATATATATATAACTTTTTGCTATTAATAAGCAATAACAGGCTTGGTGAATCTCAAAAAACTCGATTTTATTAAAAAGTTGACGTTTCGCCACGACATTCGTGGCCTTTTCAAAACTTTTGAAAAATTGAAATTTCTTTGACATTTATTGATTTGAAAAAATTTGAATAGTTAAAAAAGACTACTATGTTTCATCAACATTTTTCGGCTGTGGCCGTTCTCAGTTATTTATTACGTGCTATTCAGCCCAATATTAACATTCAAATCTGTTATTATTAGATGGTAAGGAAAACCACAGAAACCTTTACCCACGTAATGTTCGAAATAGGTTCAAATTATTTTGATTTTGAAAAGTCAAAGAATAGTGCACTTTTGATCTTTTTTTCAAAAATTTTTTATTACGGCTGTGGCCGTCTTCAGTTATTAATTACGTGCTATTTAGTCCAATATCAACAGTCAGGTCTGTTGATATTAGATGGGAAGTCTTTGTCTTTAAAAAGACATTACTTGTAATTTTGGAGATCACATGAAAAATTTTTGAAAAAAAGTAAATTCTGTGACTTTTCAAAATCAAAATAATTTGAACCTATTTCGAACATTGCGTGGGTAAAGGTTTCTGTGGTTTCCCTTACCATCTAATAATAACAGATTTGAATGTTAATATTGGACTGAATAGCACGTAATAAATAACAGAGAACGGCCACAGCCGAAAAATGTCAATGAAACATAGTAGTCTTTTTTAACAAATTTTTTCAAATCAATAAATGTCAAAGAAATTTCAATTTTTCAATGACATTTATTCTGAGTACGTAATATTCATAATTTGAAACAGAAATATTTTTTTATCAATATGTAGCATACCGTTAGAAAGGTCATCAAGAAGAGAAAAGTTCTTAAAATAAAATGAAAGCTCTCAAAATTGAATTTTAACAAAATCACCCATTTTGTGAAATAAAAAACCTCAAGTGACGTTTGTACAATTCATTTCGCAATAATTTGAATAAAATCAATCGGAAGTGTAAATGAGTCCAGCATATCTCTGTATTGAATTCAGGATATCGAAGTTCAATGTCTTGAAATTTGTCTTATCGAATTCAAACCGATAGGAAATGGATACGGTCGATTAGGAAGTATTTTAGTGAATGAAAAGCCATATAACACATAGTACGTTATCAAAGTGAATATTTGAATTTAGAATGAATGCGGCCCTTCAATAAATAACTTTCAGATTAGCTAGTACACGTTGAATTCCTCTGAACATATGGTTTCCTTCTTCCGGATAACCTGAATATCATGTGGTCGCACTGTCAATTGATTTTATTATGTCCCAGATATTTTTTGGTTCCTAATTTCCTCGGTACTTTATCGAATAATTGATTAGGTGCCGAAATTTTATTTTAGGTCAAATACTTTCGATAAAAATCGAACATATTTACGATTGTTCAAATATACTTAATAAATAAGTCAGAGTAGGAAAAAAGTTGGACTTTTTGAATTAAGTTTCTGGAAAAGAACGCCAGCTTTCTATGTGAGTTTGACTATTCGTTATGAGACTCAAAATATGTTGAACTCCGCTGAAAAATTACATGGAATCATCGATAATAGACGAGAGGTGTCGTCCGACAACCGATTAGAACAAATTTACTGTCGCTCTAAATTATGTATTGATTGGCAGACACAACGAAATAAATTAGAATCGTTTGAGAGTAATTTAATGAAAAAAAAAATATTAGGTCTATTAATACTAGGAAACTATTCAAAACAATGATCTTTTCAGGAGAGCAAAGTTTATTCAAACTTTAGTAGAACAAAAATAATATTCTCATTAGGGCCATGTTCAATGTAACATATTTTCGGATAACTATACTAACAATGAAAAACAATGAATAATTATGCTATCCAACTATCCCAAATAAAGGTGTTATTTGCATAATTACAGAGGATTTTAGTAATTCTGTGGATACTGACAACGTCTGACAAGACACGTCCCTATATATATATATATATATATATATAAATATATATATATATATATATATATATATATATATATATATATGTATACTTGTACTTTTTTTTTAGCAATAAATAACAGGTCATTTGAATTAGAAAAACGAAAAGTGTTTTTTTTATTGCTGAAGAGACGAGTAAATAACAATGAAACAGGCAAGACTACCTAGAAAAAAAAACATATATATATATATATATATATATATATATATATATATATATATATATATATATATATATATATATATATATATATAAATCATGTTCAGAATGATTTCCGCGGTCGGAAGTATGTGAAATACTTGGTTTTCGGAATGAACCGCGTAAAAAATTAGAAAAATCTTGACGTTTCGGCTTCATTCGTAAAGTCATCTTCAGGAGAATGTGATGGGGAATAAATCAGATACGTGATCTCATCCTACCTACTCCACCAAGCGTACTGCTTCCTGTAAACTCTGAAGTCTCAAATCTGACTCTGCAGTCAGGTTGAGGCCACGTATCTGAATTATTTCCCTTCATAGTCTCCTGAAGATGGCTTCACAAAAGGAGGCGAAACGTAGAGATATTTTTTCAATATTTAAGGCGATTCATTCTGATAAGCAAGTTTGTTTCACATATATATATATATATATATATATATATATATATATATATATATATATATATATATATATATATATGGAACTGGGCCGGACATGTTGCCCGAAATACAACCAACTGGAGCGGAAAAACAACAAGATGGAGACCTTGGGGGGAGAAAAGAAGCACCGGCAGACCACAACAAAGATGGTATGATGACATCAAAAGAACAGCCGGACTTAACTGGTACCAAGTGGCACAGAACAGGGAAAACTGGAAAAATATGAGAGAGGCCTATATCCAAAGGATAGAACTCGGCTAGAAGATATATATATATATATATATATATATATATATATATATATATATATAATTTGTTTCTTTCACCTATTCATTCGAATCCTTGTATCTTTATACGAATATATAGTAGAATAATAGAATAGATTATTTGTAGAAATTACAATCACTAGTCTAAATTGAATAACCAATTCTAATTTCAATAGAAAATTTCTATACTTGAAAAAATATTACAGTTTTTGATTCACCCGTCCCTAAACCATTTCAGCTGGCTTTGAGATTGTTATGCTTACTTCATGTATTATCGTGTTTAGAACTATCTTCCATTCGCCTATTGTCTGTAGTGTATTTTGCGATAAAGAACTTCAAAAAAACTCAATTTGGAAAAGCGAAGTAGCTTTTGTAGTTATAATTTCAGAAATGTGGACAATCTGCACGATATTTCAATATCTCCATGTTCGACAGGCTATTATGACGGAAGCATCATTTTCAATGTCATTCATAAAAAAATCGATCTAGATCTACACCAGTCTACACAGGGACCTGTTTGAGCCTCCCGAAAAAAAAGGGGCCTGCTATTTCCATATTCCGGCCATATAAAATAATGATTTTATTTGAAGAAAGCATATCTTTGTCGTCAAAGACAATCTACCGCATAACAGAAAGCTCATTTATTCATAGAACCTCCAATTCATAAATCTTTCCTGCTGTTTCATATTCTTTGAACAGCGACCATGTAAACTCTTGTCACAATAGTTTGTAGATAAACTAACACTGTATAACCAAACACATCCATTGTATGGGGGTTAACAGTAAATTAATTAACTAAGATGATACTTTCATTCTCTCGTATTTTGTAGAGATATGCATCAAAAATTCTATCATGTTAATCTAATCCAAGGGAACTCCTACTTTATTGAACTTAATATTTAGTTCCTAATCGCACGTTACACTCCAGACATCTAAAGATAGGCCTGCAAAAGAGAACACGTATGCGTAACAGTATAGATTTGAAACTTTCAGTTACTTCTTAACGCAAAGTTTTAGATTAACCATCCAAGAATATGACTTCTGAGAATATTCTTCAAAACCTCTATTATTTCTTTAATTCTATTAGAGGAAATCAATTTGATTCATATCTATATTTTATCGAAATCTATACTAACAAATAATATTATGTTCCCCAGAAAAATTCTATTAAAATAAATGCTAATAATTCAATCTTTCATTGCGGCAATAAAATATTGCGATAAATACGCAAGGCATTGTGTCCATTCAATACCTAATCTGCAGAAAATTCAGGAATGCGGAAGTTGTAAAATTTGAGGTTACCTACAGTTCATATGCTACAATTGTCAGAGCCAGAGTGAACTTAATAGACTACCTTGGTATATTGAAGCACAAACATAAACAAACAATTTCATTTAACTGGGCAATCTCTATTGGTCTTCTACTTAGTGTACTACATAAAAGGAAGGAAAAATAAAAGGTACATTCACCCGCATATTCACTTGCTCCTTCATGAAGCCGTGCCTACATTGTTGTTTCAACAAAGAAAATGCTGGGGTTTTTTGATCACTCTTATCCTTGGTTTCGTTGCTTCCTGTTCATTAAAATTAAAAGTAGGGACACCTCCGCCGGAAGTAACTGATATTCCATTGACCACAGACTTTTTCAGACTTGATAATATCAAGCATCTCATAAATGAGTATAAAGTGTTAAGGAATAAAGGGCTGAAATCTGTCCTTGAATAAGCAGGTATGGGTAATTAAAAATCGATATTTCAATTTGGGAAAGATTACCATATCAGAATGAGTTTTATTCTGGAAAGATTTTAAAAATCCACAAATTTTCGGAAAAATCCTCAGATCTTTTAAAAATTTTTTGGTCGTATTTTCCTCGAGAATAATAGAATATTGCAGCGTACCGAAAGTCAACAGTCAGATGTGGGAGAATTTTTTTTGCTGTCTGATATTTCTCTTCCCGGTACATATTGAAATCTCCAGCGGCTCCTATAGAACTAAAGAGCTCAAATTTAATATCTGGAATTGTTTTCTAGCAGAACGAAACTCCGTAGTTCCGTGGTTCTTCAAGTATATATATATATATATATATATATATATATATATATATATATATATATATATATATATATATATATATATATATATATATATATATATATATATATATATATATATATATATATACTATATATATATATATATATATATATATATATATATATATATATATATATATATATATATATATATATATATATATATATATATATATATATATATATATATATATATTTTATATATATATATATATATATATATATTTATATATATATATATATTTTTTATATATATATCTATATATATATTTATATTATATATATATTTATTTATATTTATATATATATATTATTATATATATTAAATTTATATATATATATATATATATATATATATATATATATATATATATTATATATAATATATAATATATATATATATATATATATATATATATATATATAATATATATATATATATATATATATATATATATATATATATATCTATATATATATATATATATATATCTATATATATATATATATATATATATATATATATATATATATATATATATCTATATATATATATATATATATATATATATATATATATATATATATATATATATATATATATATATATATATATATATATATATATATATATATATGTTTATATATATATATATATATATGTATATATATATATATATATATATATATATATATATAGGTGTGAAGGTTAAACGACTGTCCAAGTTAAAGAAGAATCACTTTAAATTCAGGTCTGCAGTCAACAAGGGGATGAAAATAAGGTGAAATCTTTTTTCTATTCAAGCTTTCGAGCCATTTATTAGCTCTTCCTCAGGAACTGAAAGTGAAATTAGAATTTCCTTTTACTTGCCGCAATTCATAGAATAACATGTCACAACATACAAAACTCTTGGTACAATACTATACAGTTAAAAATTCCGATCGAAAATGATTGTGAATATAAAAGAAGTGTACAACAATTTTATCTTACATTTGACATTTCAATGTCAGATAAAATTGTTGTACACTTCTTAATTTAGTTAAGAAGTTACTTCCACGAAACATTACAGTATTCACAATATCAATAAGTGCACTATATTGATATTTCCTTATGAAAACTACAGTATTTAGTAGATACTGCACACTTTATAATGTATTTAATACATCAGAAAACTCCAGAAGTTCGTGCACAAAATGAATGACAAATTCTCATTCAATTATGTCATGAGAAAGAAATTGAATAATACTGACATCATCTGAAATACTATATTATTTACACATATCGTATTTCTATTGATGGCAGAGAAACTTAATTGCAAGCTAGATTTGAAATGTTTCAAGTTCTATTTATAATACCACTGCTCAGTGCTCAATAATAGCTTCAAAAGATAAATCATTTTTCACTCTTCATATCACTAATGCAGCAACATAATATTCTTTATATTTCATTCAGTCGATTGAAGAGCAACCATATACTGATGCAGCAACATAATATTTTTTATATTTCATTCAGTCGATTGAAGAGCAACCATAGGTATACTGAATAAAAACAAATACTAATTTGAAAAAAAAAATAAATATTTCTTTCCAGACCATTTGAAAAAATAGACTTTCCCATTTTAAGTACTTCGAAATACGAAAAAATGTATTTTTTGCATTGGCTAATTTTTTCAAGTTTTTTTAATGAAGGAACTCAATTTTTCACGTTATTTCATCTCAGTGTATATGATATTCATATCGTAATAAGTTCCAGTATAATAATGCATCTTATATTTAATTTTCGTTTTTCCTGTTCAATAAGTAATACAGTTTCGTAAAAGAATATTTCAGAAAATGAACGTAATGCACTTAGTTGTTTAAATATTGTATCCGTTAATCTAATATGATACTAAAAATAAAGTGGGAAATATCTTTGTAAGAATATTGTGGTTAATAACCTGATAAAAAGTCCGTTGTATACCAAAACTATGCGTTAACACTAAATCACCGGTTTCATCCAGCAGTTTGACATTATCAAGAGTTGACTATAAAACAGGCATTCCGAGATCCACAAAAACAATAGTGAAACTATCAAAACCTAGACATTAATAACAGAAAGAAGCCGATTATTTGGAAAAAATAAATAAATTCAATTAAATTTGTATCTTTATTTTGAGAGTACATCAAAATTCCAATTATTTATACAGGGTGTTCTTTAAAGACATGCTAATATTTAAGGGGGTGATTCTGCGACTCATTTTAAGAAAAAAACTACCTATGAACGTATTTCCTAGAAGTCTTAACTTTTGAGATACAGGTTGATACAATCTTGAAAAAAGAAAATTGTTTTAGTAATAACTGAGATAATCTTGTAGACAACTCTATAAGATTTGGTACATTTTTTGTACATTTGGAAAAAAATCTGATCTCTTAGTTTGCTTTCAGTCGATGCACAAACATTTCCAGATTGCATCAGATTTTTGGGGAATTTATCCTGATTTATATATTTTTTAACGAAAACCATGCGTCGGGCAAAGGAAACCCATGAGATCAAATTTGCTCAAAAATAAATGAGGATCTCAATATTTATTTTTATTTCAAGAGAAAGCAGTGGTGCAGTATTTTTTTCTTCAAAAATATTCAATACAAATCCTGTACGAACGCCACAGGTAGAATAAATTAAAATTTTTGTCTACAATATCTCAGTTATTATTGAAAAACTGATTTTTTTTTCAAAATTTTATCACCCTGTATCTCAAAAGCTAAGACTTTTAGGACATATGTTCATAGATAGTTTTTTGCTCAAAATGAGTCCAAGAATCACCCCCTCAAATATTAGCATGTCTTTAAGGAACACCCTGTATACAGAATTGCAGGCAACTATGAGAAAAATTGCACATACATAAATTTTTTCTGCGCTAAACTGAAAATTATGGAGCTAATAATAAAACTAATTGAAGAAATGCGTAACATTGCAACACCCGCATGGGCGGAAATTTTTCAAACTGATTTCAAAGGATGTGGGAAAGAATTATAGAAAACATATCCGAAATTTAGCCTTCTACAGCTTCTTGGAGGGTGCATGGATCTAAAAAAAATCCGGTTGTTGAATTTTTGCAACACCTCCAAAATTGAACTAGATCGTTCCAGATTTGTAAGTTGATAGCAGGAAAGTGTTTTTCACGTTATATATTTTTTCTCTAACCACCATCATTTCTATGTTCTTATTTTTCAGTGGATTTTGAGCTTTTGCGCACCTCCCCAGCTTCTGCATATTGAGTTAGGGGGTTGAAATGTAGTACGTGGATTGAGTTGATTTTGAGGAAAAACCCCTGTGGGTTTCACCTTTTTTTTAACCGCCGCCATTTTGATATAGATATTATTTATTTTTTCGTGGTTTTTCAGGATTGGAGGACCTCCACAGCCCCTCCAAATTTAATAAGTAGTTGAGAATTTTGATGTAAAAAAGAACAATAATGATAAGAAAATAAAAACTAAGTAACTAATTTGATAGTTAATAAACATTATAATGTTCGATGAAACGTTAAGATGTTAAACAAAACCTCTTTCTATTATTATCGAAAGAATGATATTGAAAAAACTGTTTAAATTTTGGAATATTTTGTAGAAAATTCGGGCAAAGAGTAGATTTAAAAGAATTATGGTATTTATTTTGTCTGGAAAAGCTATATATTTAATATAGTTATAATTTATCAACAGTCTTAGTTTCGAGTGTCACAAATATTGTTACAACAACTCATTTTATTTATTTCAAATATTTTCAGACAAATTAAAACGCAAAGAGAAAATTTTCGCAAAATACAACTACTACGAATGAATATGGACTGCCATTGTCTCTCTACTCGTGATTGTATTTTACCATAATTACCCTTACTGACTCAAGATACCAAAGCACAGAGAAGGTAATTCCTTGCTCAATTACCCGAACTGGATGCCGTGACTGAATTTGTTTTCCATAACTGAAATAATGACACGATAGGATATGATTTCAAAAAGTGGCGGCTCAAAAAAAGCAGGAACAAGTTTTCTCCCCGCACCCCGAGAGCGTTTCATAAGGATCGGATTTGGTTGCGATGAAGCTCTCTCTTTGTGTTGAGTCTAGATGCTACAAGAGAGGAAATGCTATGATTGAAATGGTTAGTGGAGCATAAAAAGCTTGAAACGCATATCCGTGGATAATCTTTACGTGCCGGGAACTTATAATAAACACTCTCTGCCGCTCGACAAGGATTATGAAAATTGGATATTTTCAACGCCCTCTTGAAAAAACAAGCATTTTATCATACTCCAATTAGTCATTTCACATGTGTATATATTTGAGATTTTGTATTTTCTGTGAGAACAAACTGATACAAAAGTTGTATTAGCGCATGGTACTCAAATTCTGCTATAAAATATATTATAATTTACAAAATTAAATAGATTTTCCCATGCTTTCCTTCAAATGATCTTAATAATAAAAATTATTCATAGATGAGCATTTTCGACGTAATCTGAAAGAGTGTTTCAACTGTAGATAAAAACTAAAATTAAGATATATGAATTTCAAGAACTTTCATGAAGATTCTCAATTTTCCACGTAGTTTTCAAAGTATTGAGAAATTTATAAATAAGAGATTATTCACTTGTTAGTCTGATTCTATGTGGACAGATTGATACAAAAGTTGCATTAACTCATTGTACTCCACTTCTGCAATGAAACATATTATAATTTTCAAAATGAAATAGATTTTTCCATTATTTTGTTTGAATGTTTTTAATATAAATAATTTATAGATGGTCATTTTCGACGTAGGCTGAAAAAGTGTTTTAATCGTAGATCTAAACTAACACTTAGATATATGAATTTTCAGCACTTTCAGGAAGATTTTCAATTTCCCAAGCAAAGTTTTCCAAGTATTGGGACATTTATAAATAAGAGATTTTTTAGTTGTTGGTCTGATTCTATGTGGACACACTGATAAAAAAGTTGCATTAGCTCATAGGAGTCTACTTCTGTTATAAAATTTATTATAATTTACAAAATTAAAAAGATTTTTTCATACTTTTCTACAGGTGATCTTTATTCTATTAATTATTCATATATGAGCATCTTTAAAGTAATTTAAGAGAGAGTTTCAATTTTAGATATAAATCAACATGAAGATATATAAACTTTTTTCAGAACTTCCAACAAGATTTTCAATTTCCAACGAAAAGTTTTCCAATTATTGAGAAGTTTATAAATAAGAGATGTCTTATTGTGGTCTGACTCTGTGTGGACAGATTGGTGTAAACGTCCATTTCTGCTATGATTTTTCCATGATTTGTTCAAATGATCTTAATAATATTAATTATTCATAGATGAGTATCTTCGACGTAATGTAAAAAAGTGTTTCAATTGTAGATATAAACTGATACTAAGATATATAAATTCTCAGAGCTTCCAGGCAGATTTTCTATTTCCAACGTAATATTTTCCAACCATATATTGAAAATTTTATTCGTGTTTCTGATTCTGCAGAATTTTCTCATAAAATATTGATAAGTCGAGCAGGAAAGTACATGTTCAAATATTGCAAGAACGTACACCTATCCAAGTTTCATTATTGATGTAATAGTGGTTTTATTAACTTTAATATTGGTGCAGTTTAATAGAAAACTATTATTTTCTGCATACTATCTCCATCAATATACGGACTAACAGTGTTTGACAATGTTTGCCCCCCCTACCAACTTTTTGACTGAATTAATCCAAATTTTTATATGGGTTTTGCTCGGCTTTATGAACAATTTCCACATGTTCCACATTTACTCTCAGCTTATGTACTCTGATGCTGAAATGTATTGGAAAAAATATATATTGACTCATTACAGTATGTGAATTAGAATACTCTCATTAACTTTTAAAAGTTTGAAAAAGTAACAATAGCCTCATCGGTTTAACCGCTTGCTATTGTAAACATAATAATGGTAATAATAATGAATAATAATATATATATATATATATATATATATAATATATATAAATATATTTATATATATATATATGTAATATATATATATATATATATATATATATGTATATATATATATATATATATATATAAATATATATATATATATATATATATATATAAATAAAATATATATATATATATATATATATATATATATATATATATATATATATATAATTATATATATATATATATATATATATATATATATATATATATATATTTAAATAGGTATATATAAGAACCCCAATAACCATGGCCCAGGAGGTATAAAATGGATTTAATAAAATACTTCCCCTCTGCGTGGACTTTTGATACTTTCGATAGTATGGTCCTGGAAAATACGAACGAAAATAATGATAGATACGAAATAGTTAAATCATTTTATGACATAAGAAGTTAGCTGAATATAATACTAATACTATCGTACAATATAAAAATAAGGTAAATAGTTTTGACTTTCGTCTAGAACTACTTTTAGTTTTGAAAGCAACATTCTTCACTTCTCCCAAACAGATATTGTATTATTCTTCAAAAATGTCATATTTATCGAAATATATATTCATATGGATCGATACCATTTAACGCCAAATTAAATTTTGGAGTTGTACTGATCTGACAGTCTGAATTAAGTTTTCGGTAACCCGAATCTGTATATGACAAACTTGAATGATCTGGTTTCATTCGTTCACCATAAGCTTCCTCCGCTTTCGTTTTATCCTAAAAATATCACATATAAACAATCTGTTTATGGTATAATACCCATATGTTGCTCCAGATTCTCCGATATTAGATTACATGAGCCACCACCACGAAGTTAAACTGAAACCTGAATAATCATCACATTGGAATACTCTCTATAGCCTGAGTTGTCTTTTCAGTTTCCATTCTTTTGAAATTTGATGCGAAGGTTTTCATTCAATACAAATTTCAAAACTGATTAGAAGGATTATTAATATATGAATTTTTTAATGAAGAAAGGACCTGGTGTCCTGAAACACCTAGTTGGAACGAAGTTTGAGAGTATTAATATTTTTCAGAAGAGCAAAATTTATTCAGAGAATATATTCATATATATATATATATATATATATATATATATACAGGGTGATTCATTAATATGTGTAAATATTTTAACGGAAGAATTTTGAGCTCAAAATATTAAGATCTAACCCAGGGTGTTTTATTTAGATTATTAAAAATGAATTTTGTTAATTACTTACCGAAATGATGAGCAAAAAATTCAGGGGAGAATTCTAGACCGAAAATAAATGGTACCTCTTCATATAAATTTTTTTCGAAAATTGATTATTAACGTAGTTACAGGGTGTTAAAGATAGATTTTATTTACAGTTTTATTGCTCTAAGTTTTGCCACGCTCATAATATTTCGACGAAATCTCGTATTTGGGGCTTTATCGGGATGAGGAGAACAAATTTGCCTACCGCATTCTCGCATTTTGTAAAGGGCGCCACAAACGAGCCTATACTTTCATTTAAATGGTCCCAACTTTTTTGTGTTACACTGTATACGACTTTTGACTGAATATTTTCATTCTCCTAGCCTTCTGACATAAAAAAAGTATACTACTTTTGTTTCGATAAATTTTACCATTTTCGAGAAAAACGCTAAAATAACATTGCTTGCATGTGATGAATACGAAATCATTTTAGTTTTTCAACCTAAACATAGCATCCTTTGGAAACGTGCGCTATGGTTGCCGTAGAAACAAGTTTGAGTAGAAGTAGATTTGACAGTAAGTAATTTTGTTCAAGTTCTTTTGTAATAATTGTTGTTATAAAAAAACAATGATGAATAACAATTACTCTAACGCGGAGTTCCGGACATGCATTACTATTACTGCAGGTAATGCTCTTGTAGCACGACGTTTGTATCGTGAAGCATTTCCAAATAGACACCTACCCCAATCGCGAATGTTCAGTACTATCCATAGAAGACTGGGAGAATTTGGATCGTTCAGAACTAGAATTTTTGATGTAGGCCGACAACGGAATACTAGAACAACAGAAGCAGAAGTTCGTATTTTGAATTCTATACAGAATAATCCCAATGTAAGTGTTAGAAAAATTAGTTTCCAAGAGGGCATTCCCAAGAGCTCCGTACATGAAGCAATTCGCGAACAAAACCTTTATCCGTACCACTACCAAAAGGTGCAATCGCTATCTGCTGAGGATCCTGCTGCTCGTGTGAATTTATGCAATACCATTAGAATACTCCATAATGGAGATCAAAATTTTGTTCGTAATATCTTTTTCACTGACGAAGCTGGATTTGGGCATGATGGCTTGATAAACCTTCATAATGAGCATTTTTGGGCTGATGAGAATCCTCACTTATCAATAGATCGTGGTTACCAAAATAAGTTTTCCGTCAACGTGTGGGCTGGTATTGTGGGGGACTACTTAATTGGACCACATTTTTTTCCACAAAGACTCAATGGTGAAGTTTACTTGGATTTTCTAAGAAACCACTTACCTATTTTGTTGTAAGATGTACCACTCGGATTGAGAATTTCAATGTGGCTGCTTCAAGATGGCGTGCCACCGCATTATAGTTTAGCGGTCAGGCAATTCCTAAATGATACTTTTCCTGAAAGGTGGATAGGGCGCGGTGGTTTTGTACAGTGGGCTTCTAGATCCCCTGACTTAAACCCAATGGATTTCTTTTTTTGGGGCTACCTGAAGACGCTTGTATACAGGACACCTGTGAATAGCGTCGAAGAGCTGAGAGGAAGAATTGTTGCCAATTGTGAGGTAATAAGGCAAAAGGAAGGAATATTCCATAGAGTTCGTCGGAATTTTTTAAGAAGACTTAATTTATGCATTGAAGAAGAAGGACGTCATTTTGAACATTTGATTTGAATGATTAATGTTTCGTTCGTTAACCTTATGATTTTATTAATAAACCATTGTTTCTTTGTTGAGTGCGCTACTTTTCTTTAGTATTTATCACTGATCACCACCTGGGTGATAACAAATTTTCAAAAAATTACTAACTGTCAAAACTAATTCTCCCCAAACTTGTTTTTACGGCAACCATAGCGTTTTCAAAGGATGCTATGTTTAATGTTGAAAATAAATTAAAATGATTTCGTATTCATCATATGCAAGCAATGTTATTTTAGTGTTTTACTCGAAAACGGTAAGATCTATCGAAATAAAAGTAGTATACCTTTTTCATGTCTGAAGCTTAGTAGAATGAAAATATTCAGTCAAAAGTCGTATACAGTGTAACACAAAAAAGTTGGGACCATTTAAATGAAAGTATAGGCTCGTATGTGGCGCCCTCTACAAAATGCGAGAATGCGGTAGGCAAATTTATTTTCCTCATCCCGATAAAGCCCCCAATACGAGATTTCGTCGAAATATTATGAGCGTGGCAAAACTTAGAGCAAGAAAACTGTAAATAAAATCTAACTTTAATACCCTGTAACTACGTTAATAATTATTTTTCGAAAAAATTTTATATGAAGAGGTACCATTTATTTTCGGTCTAGAATTCTCCCCTGAATTTTTTGCTCATCATATATATATATATATATATATATATATATATATATATATATATATATATATATATATATACGCACACACACACATATATATATATATATATATATATATATATATATATATATATATATATATATATATATATATATATATATAAAAGGAGGGTAGTCGCTGACTAGTTGAGAGAAAAACTATTTGTAGGGACTGCAGCAATGTAAAAGGAAACTTTTAGAAGTTTTTCCAAGCTTTCGGAATCGTATATTCCATCATCAGGGAGAATCTATCTTGAGGATGTTTTCATATATGTTCATAATAGGTTACAGGAAGCATTGTAAAATAGAAAATGATGCTAAATAATCAGAAATTTTGATAAATTTTTGAAGTTATTATGATTACATTTCTGAACGGAATGACAAATCGATGTCACTTTTTTTTTTGAATGAGTGACATCGATATGTTATGGTTTAAATATTATTGTCATGAAATATCTAGAATGTCTCTCCTGAAAAATAATTGATATGAGTTGTCATAATAATATTGTACGTCAATATTAGTTAATTGAAACCTTCTTACAAAAATTGTACTTATTCTTAAAAACACTGTGTATATTCAAATACTTTAACTGGTTATGGGCCCAGTAAATCGTGTATAAGAATGAAAGAAGCAATTTGAAGAAGTAAAAAAATTAATTTGGTGAATTCTTGAAGTCAGTAGCAGCGAAAATGGAATTTTCTAAACTTCAAATTGAAAAATTAGAAGGAAACTCAAATTGGGTTGACTGGAAATTCCATGACAAAATTCAACTGCAAGCTAATGGTGTTATGGAAGCAGTTGAAGGTAAGCTGAAGTATCCCAAAGAACCTAAGGAAGATGCAAGTGAGAAAGAACTTAAACATTATAAAAAGGATAAGAAACCTCTTATTAAAATGGAATATATGGCTCAGAATTTCATTGTTCCAAGTTTGACTTCACAGGTTAGACAACTTATTAATATGTGCACCACAGCTGAAGAAATGTGGCTAAAACTCCATAGTATTTTTGAGCCACGTACTGAGCAGAGACAGGATCGCTTGTTTAACCAATTTTTCAGTATTAAAGAAAAGGATCCAGTTCAAAGTATTGCCAAACATATAGCTGTTTTAGAAAAGTTATGGGTTGAATTACAAGATGAGACATGGAAAGAAGACAAAGTTAAATTACCAGATTATTTGTTCCTTAATTGAGTGCTAAATACATTGCCCTTCCAATTCTTTGAATTTATAAATGCATGGGAGTCAGTACCGAAAGAACAGCGAACAATCACTCTTCTTCGAGAACGACTGTGTACCGTTGAACTCCGTTTACAAGAACGTGTTGAAAATGAAGAAAGTACAACAGCATATGTTGCGGTGAAAAAGCAAACTTTTCCACGTATAAATTATGGTGCATTTAAGAAAAATACGGAAGAAGTTAAGAATAAGAAGAAATTCTTCAAGTGCTACGGATGTGGGAAAAGGGGCCATTTTAAGAAAGATTGTCCCTCAAGTAACAGTGAAGGCAATGTCTGTGAAGAAGTTGCTTTCGTACATGAGGATTTTGTGGTAAACCTTAGTAACGATGATGCTTGGATAGCAGATTCTGGCGCAACTCACCATATGTCAATGCATAAACATTGGTTTATAAGCTACGAAGATTTTTCTTGTCCTCAGTATGTGGTGGTTGGTAACGGTGAACGTATGCAAGCTTATGGTAAAGGTCAAATAAATGTTGAAATGTTTGTTAATAATTCTTGGTCAAAAAACTATCTTCAAGATGTCTGGTATATACCTAATATAAAAAGAAACTTATTTTCAATTTCTGCTGTAGCTAATAAGGGAATGAGCGCTATATTAAGCAAAAATGAATGTAGAATTCTTAAAAATAGTGAAGTCGTTGCCAGAGGAGTACGAAGAGACAATTTACACATTATGTACATCAGAGTTGTAGTTCCTGAAGCGAAAGTTGAAGCAAACGTATCAATTTCTAATAACCTTCAGATATGGCATGAGCGACTAGGACATCAAAATAAACGACATGTACAAACATTTTTAAAAAGTATTGGTGTGGAAGTTACCATTGACAAAGAATTATGTGATGCATGCATGTTTGGAAAACAACATCGATTAAGTTTTGGACATCGTAAACAAAGAGGAGAAGCACCAGGGGAAATTATTCACGCTGATATTTGTGGTCCTATGAGAATGAAGTCAATTGGTGGATCAAAGTATTTTCTTTGTTTGAAAGATGACTACAGTAAATTTCGAAGTGTTTATTTTCTGAAAGAAAAGTCAGAAGTTAAAGATAGAATAAAGGTGTTTATTTCTGAATGCAAAACTCAGGGTCATGTTATTAAAGAAATATGTTCTGATGGAGGAAAGGAGTTTGTTAATCAAGATGTAAGAAGAACTCTTGAAGAGGCTGGGATACGTCATAGAATTACTATGCCTTTTACACCAGAGCAGAATGGATCTGCAGAGAGAGAACACAGAACTTTGGTGGAAGCAGCTAGGTCTATGCTTCATGCCAAGAATCTTCCAGAATACTTGTGGGCCGAAGCTGTCTTTACAGCTGCTTACGTACTTAATAGAACAGGTCCTTCAAATATTAAAGAAAAAACTCCTTCAATGCTTTGGTAAGGAGAACAGGCTCCAGTAGATCATTTAAAATTTTTTGGTACTGAATGTTTTGTACATGTACCGAAGCAAAAACGGCACAAGTGGGACAAGAAAAGTGAAAAAGGCAAAGTAGTAGGTTATTGTGGAAATAAAGATGGTTTTAGAATATGGTTACCTGAGAAAAACAAAATTATTTTTAGTCGAGATGTGGTCTTTAAACCTGAAGAAGTGGTGATAGATTCTATATCAAGCAATTCTATCGATCACATTGATTGTATAAACTCAAAAGAAAATTTTATGTTACCTGAATCTTCTAACAGTGATGCTTGCGCTACTTTAGCAATAAATGAGCCAGATACTTTAGAAGAAGCAATTTATTCTGAATCCTCTGAAAAATGGGTCGAAGCTATGAATGAAGAAATGCAGTATTTGATAGAAAATGAAACTTGGGAAATGACAGAATTACCTGAACAAAGAAAAGTTGTAAAAAAATAAATGGATATTTAAAATTAAAGAAAATCTTCAGGGTGAAGTAAGATTCAAAGCTAGATTAGTAGCAAAAGGGTTTTCACAAGAGGCTGGAATAGATTACAAAGAAACATTTGCACCTGTAGCCAGATTTGATACAATAAGAACTGTGTTGGCAGTTTCAGCAGCTGAAGGTCTTCACCTTTCACAATTCGATGTGAAAACAGCTTTTCTTTGTGGTATTTTAGACGAGGAAATATTTATGGAGCAACCGAAAAACTTTGAGGAAGGTACAGATAGAGTTTGCAAATTAAAGAAAAGTCTTTACGGCTTAAAGCAAGCACCAAGATGCTGGAAATCAAGGTTTACAAATTTTCTTCAAGAGTATGGTTACAAGAGTATGGTTAATGGAAAAGAAAATATTATTTAAGAGGGGGTGTTATGGTTTAAATATTATTGTCATGAAATATCTAGAATGTCTCTCCTGAAAAATAATTGATATGAGTTGTCATAATAATATTGTACGTCAATATTAGTTAATTAAAACCTTCTTACAAAAATTGTACTTATTCTTGAAACACTGTGTATATTCAAATACTTTAACTTATATATATATATATATATATATATATATATATATATATATATATATATATATATATATAGTTAAAGTATTTTAATATACACAGTGTTTTTAAGAATAAGTACAATTTTCCTTTTATGCCTAATTATTATGTCCTGATGAAGATTCAATAAACGAATCTAAACGTCGACTGTAACATCAATGGTTAGTCTATATATATATATATATATATATATAGACTAACCATTGATGTTACAGTCGACGTTTAGATTCGTTTATTGAATCTTCATCAGGACAAAATAATTAGGCATAAAATGAAGGATGTCGGTAGGCCCACAATGCAGAAAAACAAGAAGCAATCTGGGACATGTCTCGTATGAATTATTACAAGAAAAGGGAATAGAAATCAAAACCAATACTTAAACAACGTTCGTTGTCGTCTAGTTTAACGTGCCGATTTCACTAATATGTAAATTGTTCATTAGCTCACAATAGGACAATTAATTATTTAGTCCAAACATTTTATATTATTTCTGTCAACGAGCGATTCCCATAAACCTAATTTCGTTAACAAATCATCCACTTTGTACTTTGTTTTGCTAAAGTCATCGCGGATTCTCATTGAGCTCATTCAAAATTTTATAGTCCCATAACCATAATTATGCCTATAAAAAAAGCGCATTGAACTGAAATATTTTGGAAGCAGGGGCGGCACAATTTATCTGATTTTTTTATGTTATTCGATTCTAAATTGAAGAAAAACATTTATAATTGGAAGGTAGTCAAAGGAATATTTAAAAAAAAATTTTTTATTTTTTTGAAGATTATTATTAATTCATATTAGCCGACCTGACTGCTGACATTGCACGTAATTAGTAACTGAAGAGGGCAACAGTCGCAAAAAGTTAATGAAACAAAGTTGTCTGTTTTTACTTTCAAACTTTGTGAATGCCAAAGTAATTTTAATCTTTCAAAGGTCTTCGGAAAGTCACGAATAACGTGACGAAACGTCAGGTTATCAATGAAATCGACTGTTCGAACACCTAGAATATTTTCAATGGTATGAGTATTTTTTGAAAACCCCAAGACAGGTCGATTTTTTTCTCGATGTGAGGGGCAGGATAAAGTCATCCTGCACTTTTTAAATAGTTGATGGAATCCGTCGTTACTACGTCATAATTTAACATGATGAACAAAAACTAAATTTGAATTTACTACGTTTACTATCACAAAAATACTTTGAAAAATATAACACTGCGACTGCAATTTCGGTCACTCGACCATCATCGGGCAGATTGAGTTTAGAACTGAATACATAATTATAGATTTGCGTTTACGGGTGGAAAATAATTATTGCAGGTAACTAAATAGACAAGAGGAACACATTTCAAGAAGGGCTAATAGAAGTGGATTTCCCAAATTGGTACAATAAAATGTTCTTAGAAAAATCGTTATTGTTTGAATACACTAAATATAGGAGAATATATCAAGTCAATCTGGTCGTTCAGCAAGATATCTTTTGCATTATGATTGGGTTTAAAAATTTCTAATGATTCTAAGTCAGTAAGTTTGGTTCCTTTCGGTAATTTATGCATAATTTGAAAATTATCTATTTGTGGAAATGGCTGGTGGTTTTCACGGCAATGATTTTAAAACGTTGAATCCGTTTAATTTTTCAAAAAAGATTGTTGGTGTTCTTTGAATCTTGTCTTGAACGATCGACTAGTCTGACCTATATACACCCCTTTACATACAGGACAAATCAACCTATATTGAAATCAATTTCAATATTAAATTTAGGTATGACATTAGCAACTTTTTCTGTTAGCCTAAATGTAATATTGAAATTGCTTTCAAACCTAAGACAAAAAATAAAACGGATTCAACGTTTTCAAATCATTTCCGTGAAAACCACCACCCCTTTCCACAAATAGATAACTTTCAAATTATGCACAAATTACCGAAAGGAACCAAACTTACTCACTTACGAATCATTAGAAATTTTTAAACTCAATCATAATGCAAAAGATATTTTGCTGAACGACCAGATTGACTTGATATATTCTCCTATATTTAGTGTATTCAAATAATAACGATTTTTCTAAGAACATTTTATTGTACCAATTTGGGAAATCCAATTCTATTAGCCCTTCTTGAAATGCGTTCCTCTTGTCTATTTAGGTACCTGCAATAATTCTTTACCACCCACCCGCAAGCGCAAATCTATAATTATGTATTCAGTTATTAACTCAATCTGCCCGATGATGGTCTAGTGACCGAAATTGCAATCGCAGTGTTATATTTTGCAAAGTATTTTTGTGATAATAAACGTAGTAAATTCAAATTTAGTTTTTGTTCATGAAGTCATCCAACTATACAGGATGGCAACTTCATTAAGAATCGTGTAAAAAATTAAATATATATTGAATTTTCTCCAACTTAATGTAATGGCAAGTTTCGGTAAATATTATTAGATACAATAAACTGTTATAGATTAAATTATATTGTTATACATTAAATTGAATTAGTGAAAATTCATTTTATTTTGAGTATTGGCCACCTGGATTGAAATACAAACTCATGCATCTCGAAGAATTTCTGCTTATTATATAATCTGGAGGAATTCCGATTTGAACCACATCTTTACGCAATTTTTTAAGCTATTTGTCAATCCAACACTAGGACTGTATGTTCATAAAAGGAGATTTCTCTAAGATTAAGTTGATTATGGCAACTTCATTAAGAATCGTGTAAAAAATTAAATATATATTGAATTTTCTCCAACTTAATGTAATGGCAAGTTTCGGTACATATTATTAGATACAATAAACTGTTATAGATTAAATTATATTGTTATACATTAAATTGAATTAGTGAAAATTAATTTTATTTTGAGTATTGGCCACCTGGATTGAAATACAAACTCATGCATCTCGAAGAATTTCTGCTTATTATATAATCTGGAGGAATTCCGATTTGAACCACATCTTTACGCAATTTTTTAAGCTATTTGTCAATCCAACACTAGGACTGTATGTTCATAAAAGGAGATTTCTCTAAGATTAAGATGATTATGGCAACTTCATTAAGAATCGTGTAAAAAATTAAATATATATTGAATTTTCTCCAACTTAATGTAATGGCAAGTTTCGGTACATATTATTAGATACAATAAACTGTTATAGATTAAATTATATTGTTATACATTAAATTGAATTAGTGAAAATTAATTTTATTTTGAGTATTGGCCACCTGGATTGAAATACAAACTCATGCATCTCGAAGAATTTCTGCTTATTATATAATCTGGAGGAATTCCGATTTGAACCACATCTTTACGCAATTTTTTAAGCTATTTGTCAATCCAACACTAGGACTGTATGTTCATAAAAGGAGATTTCTCTAAGATTAAGTTGATTATGGCAACTTCATTAAGAATCGTGTAAAAAATTAAATATATATTGAATTTTCTCCAACTTAATGTAATGGCAAGTTTCGGTACATATTATTAGATACAATAAACTGTTATAGATTAAATTATATTGTTATACATTAAATTGAATTAGTGAAAATTAATTTTATTTTGAGTATTGGCCACCTGGATTGAAATACAAACTCATGCATCTCGAAGAATTTCTGCTTATTATATAATCTGGAGGAATTCCGATTTGAACCACATCTTTACGCAATTTTTTAAGCTATTTGTCAATCCAACACTAGGACTGTATGTTCATAAAAGGAGATTTCTCTAAGATTAAGTTGATTATGGCAACTTCATTAAGAATCGTGTAAAAAATTAAATATATATTGAATTTTCTCCAACTTAATGTAATGGCAAGTTTCGGTACATATTATTAGATACAATAAACTGTTATAGATTAAATTATATTGTTATACATTAAATTGAATTAGTGAAAATTAATTTTATTTTGAGTATTGGCCACCTGGATTGAAATACAAACTCATGCATCTCGAAGTAATTCTGCTTATTATATATTCTAGAGGAAGTCCGATTTGAACCACATCTTTGCGCAATTTTTTAAGCTATTTGACAATCCAACACTAGGACTGTATGTTCATAAAAAGGGATTTCTCTAAGATTAAGATGATTATGGCAACTTCATTAAGAATCGTGTAAAAAATTAAATATATATCGAATTTTCTCCAACTTAATGTAATGGCAAGTTTCGGTACATATTATTAGATACAATAAACTGTTATAGATTAAATTATATTGTTTATACATTAAATTGAATTAGTGAAAATTAATTTTATTTTGAGTATTGGCCACCTGGATTGAAATACAAACTCATGCATCTCGAAGAATTTCTGCTTATTATATAATCTGGAGGAATTCCGATTTGAACCACATCTTTACGCAATTTTTTAAGCTATTTGTCAATCCAACACTAGACTGTATGTTCATAAAAGGAGATTTCTCTAAGATTAAGTTGATTATGGCAACTTCATTAAGAATCGTGTAAAAAATTAAATATATATTGAATTTTCTCCAACTTAATGTATGGCAAGTTTCGGTACATATTATTAGATACAATAAACTGTTATAGATTAAATTATATTGTTATACATTAAATTGAATTAGTGAAAATTAATTTTATTTTGAGTATTGGCCACCTGGATTGAAATACAAACTCATGCATCTCGAAGAATTTCTGCTTATTATATAATCTGGAGGAATTCCGATTTGAACCACATCTTTACGCAATTTTTTAAGCTATTTGTCAATCCAACACTAGGACTGTATGTTCATAAAAGGAGATTTCTCTAAGATTAAGTTGATTATGGCAACTTCATTAAGAATCGTGTAAAAAATTAAATATATATTGAATTTTCTCCAACTTAATGTAATGGCAAGTTTCGGTACATATTATTAGATACAATAAACTGTTATAGATTAAATTATATTGTTATACATTAAATTGAATTAGTGAAAATTAATTTTATTTTGAGTATTGGCCACCTGGATTGAAATACAAACTCATGCATCTCGAAGAATTTCTGCTTATTATATAATCTGGAGGAATTCCGATTTGAACCACATCTTTACGCAATTTTTTAAGCTATTTGTCAATCCAACACTAGGACTGTATGTTCATAAAAGGAGATTTCTCTAAGATTAAGTTGATTATGGCAACTTCATTAAGAATCGTGTAAAAAAATTAAAATATATATTGAATTGTCTCCAACTTAATGTAATGGCAAGTTTCGGTACATATTATTAGATACAATAAACTGTTATAGATTAAATTATATTGTTATACATTAAATTGAATTAGTGAAAATTAATTTTATTTTGAGTATTGGCCACCTGGATTGAAATACAAACTCATGCATCTCGAAGAATTTCTGCTTATTATATAATCTGGAGGAATTCCGATTTGAACCACATCTTTACGCAATTTTTTAAACTATTTGTCAATCCAACACTAGGACTGTATGTTCATAAAAGGAGATTTCTCTAAGATTAAGTTGATTATGGCAACTTCATTAAGAATCGTGTAAAAAATTAAATATATATTGAATTTTCTCCAACTTAATGTAATGGCAAGTTTCGGTACATATTATTAGATACAATAAACTGTTATAGATTAAATTATATTGTTATACATTAAATTGAATTAGTGAAAATTAATTTTATTTTGAGTATTGGCCACCTGGATTGAAATACAAACTCATGCATCTCGAAGAATTTCTGCTTATTATATAATCTGGAGGAATTCCGATTTGAACCACATCTTTACGCAATTTTTTAAGCTATTTGTCAATCCAACACTAGGACTGTATGTTCATAAAAGGAGATTTCTCTAAGATTAAGTTGATTATGGCAACTTCATTAAGAATCGTGTAAAAAATTAAATATATATTGAATTTTCTCCAACTTAATGTAATGGCAAGTTTCGGTAACATATTATTAGATACAATAAACTGTTATAGATTAAATTATATTGTTATACATTAAATTGAATTAGTGAAAATTAATTTTATTTTGAGTATTGGCCACCTGGATTGAAATACAAACTCATGCATCTCGAAGAAATTTTCTGCTTATTATATAATCTGGAGGAATTCCGATTTGAACCACATCTTTACGCAATTTTTTAAGCTATTTGTCAATCCAACACTAGGACTGTATGTTCATTAAAAAGGAGATTTCTCTAAGATTAAGTTGATTATGGCAACTTCATTAAGAATCGTGTAAAAAATTAAATATATATTGAATTTTCTCCAACTTAATGTAATGGCAAGTTTCGGTACATATTATTAGATACAATAAACTGTTATAGATTAAATTATATTGTTATACATTAAATTGAATTAGTGAAAATTAATTTTATTTTGAGTATTGGCCACCTGGATTGAAATACAAACTCATGCATCTCGAAGAATTTCTGCTTATTATATAATCTGGAGGAATTCCGATTTGAACCACATCTTTACGCAATTTTTTAAGCTATTTGTCAATCCAACACTAGGACTGTATGTTCATAAAAGGAGATTTCTCTAAGATTAAGTTGATTATGGCAACTTCATTAAGAATCGTGTAAAAAATTAAATATATATTGAATTTTCTCCAACTTAATGTAATGGCAAGTTTCGGTACATATTATTAGATACAATAAACTGTTATAGATTAAATTATATTGTTATACATTAAATTGAATTATTGAAAATTAATTTTATTTTGAGTATTGGCCACCTGGATTGAAATACAAACTCATGCATCTCGAAGAATTTCTGCTTATTATATAATCTGGAGGAATTCCGATTTGAACCACATCTTTACGCAATTTTTTAAGCTATTTGTCAATCCAACACTAGGACTGTATGTTCATAAAAGGAGATTTCTCTAAGATTAAGTTGATAGCCAGTTTCAGTAACACGAAATCTTCAGACCAATTTTTGCCGGTAATGTTCACAATCCAGAGTCAGACAGTCCCGATTCTTTGATAACAAAGCCGAGGTTTTCAAGACCGTGGGTCAAATGTGACAAGTGGCGCAATTAATAATGTATTATAGCCTTGCCTTCCTTCGAAGAATAGCTGAGAAACTACGTGCCTAACTCAAGTTTCCACATATTTTAGAAGTCCTCTGTGGGTGCCCTTTAAATGTATTATGTTTTGTATAATCGTAGAAATGGGTCCGTTGCGGTATTTAAGAATGGAGTTTAAAAAGGTAAAATACACTTGTTGTGGATCCTCCATACATTCGATTTAACACCCACCTTTTTATGCCGAATGTTTAGGGAATTTTACTCGGAAATAACTTTATTCAATATGAGAATGTTTTTTCTTCTTGAATGAACTAAAACATTTGTTCAAAAAAGAACTTTTTTCGAACGAAGTTCAAAAAAATGAAAGTTCGGTCAAAAACTGTGTCCGGCACGACTAACACGACAAATAGGTGTGTGCGTTAGCTGTATTCGTATATGCGTATGAGTTTAGCAAGCCATGCCAGTCATAACCATTTTTACTCATTTAATTTCTATCAATGTTGCTAATTTATTGATAAAGAAGGAATTATGAGAGTGATTCAGTGGATGTTATATATATATATATATATATATATATATATATATATATATATATATATATATAAGCCTTTGTAAGGTCGAAACGTTGGAATAAATGATAAAAAGCAAACATAAATAAATCTCCAGTTGAGCTAAGCCATATTCCCAAGAAAATTTCTGAAATTATCACATAGATATTTCTGGCTCAAGAATAAAGATTTTGAAATTTATATATATATATATATATATATATATATATATATATAATACAAAGAAGAAATTTATCGCGGGGAAATAGTATATAAAACAAGCAAAATTATCAGTCGAGCCCGCATATGTCGAAGCAGCCGTTGACACGTGTTTCGGACTCTTTGGTCCTCATCAGAACGGCGTAGCCAAGTATGCTACGCCGTTCTGATGAGGCGTAGCCAAGTATGCTACGCCGTTCTGATGAGGACCAAAGAGTCCGAAACACGTGTCAACGGCTGCTTCGACATATGCGGGCTAGACCGATAATTTTGCTTGTTTTATATATATATATATATATATATATATATATATATATATATATATATATATATATATATATATATTTATCAGGGGTGGCTATTCGAAGGCGGCTATGGAGGCTAAGCCACCTCCTCAATAATATTCCGTGTATCACTACTATATTATATTGAATAGTCAGCATTCAGCATATTCATATTAACCAAAATCATATTATTTTATGCACCTACCTTCCTTTCAACCTACATTATATAATATAATTTATTTATTAGAAGGTATTTACATTTACTCATTTCAAGATTTGTGGCAACGCTGCAGAGGCTTAAAAAGGTATATTTTCAACGTTCATTATGCCTGCCACAGAAAAGCAAACAACGGTGCGAATACTGCGAATGAATACTTCATTGCAATAGAAAAGGAAAACACATGTAAATTGCAACACCGAACTTAGCTGCTCGGTTCAAAGAGGATACCTACATTAAGTCTAACACAATGTCGACCAATCACAACTATAGGCTTTCGGGTAAAATCGAGTGAATTCGTTGAACATGGACCGTTCGACGTTGTCGTTGTCACTAGTCGTGGACGAAAAGAGTTTAATTTATTTTATTGGCGTATTGTTTTTAAAATGAGTTCGGTTACTGAACTTAATTTAAAAAATTTCAATGGTGA
Source organism: Cynegetis impunctata (assembly GCA_030704885.1). Classification (NCBI taxonomy): domain Eukaryota; kingdom Metazoa; phylum Arthropoda; class Insecta; order Coleoptera; family Coccinellidae; genus Cynegetis; species Cynegetis impunctata. Next base: position 81,441 of record JARQZK010002237.1, on the reverse strand, counting down.
CTTAGTGGAATATTTGTTATCCCATAACTTTAGTGCACTAAGTTAAAACGATAAAGTTTTAATAAAAACATTGCAACCTACCCCGGAATTAAACAATTTGGTGCAGCGTAGCAGAATCGCGGTTTTAATATCAGAAATTATGAGAGACATCCTTGGCTAACCGGATCACAGGTGAAAAATAAATTATTTTGTTGGCAGTGTAGGTATACTTTTTACTAGGGAAAATGTCTGTTTGGGGCCGCTTAGGATTTGACGATTTAATAATTTTATCACGTTCTCTAGAAAGGCCCTAAAAATCCCAGGAACATGTCGTGTCGCGGATCAAGGTAGACACTCGAAAGTGAAAACAGTTTTTTTCTCAAAGAAATTAATATTTTAGGGTGCTTGTTTTACTTTGATTTTCTTTAGATTAGAAGGCGGTTGATCTTGAAATAATAAAAATTTTCGCCTATGGTGTATTTTTTAACACCTCTTGTAGCCTCCTTAAACCAACTCCCGAGCTGCCACTGATATATATATATATATATATATATATATATATATATATATATATATATATATATATTCATATATATATATATATATAATATATATATATATAATAATATATAATAATATAATATGATATATATATATATATATATATATATATATTCATATATTCGACTACTAGTATAAGATTGATGAAATGAGTGTCAGTGTTTCCGAAGATAATTCAACTAGTGATTGAAAAAGGCTTTGTAAGCAAACACTAATAAATCTGCAGTTTAGCTAGCCATACTCCCAAGAAAATTTCTAAAATTATCATATAAAGATATATATATATATATATATATATATATATATATATATATATATTCATGTATTAGAATAAGAAATTAATAATAACCAATAAAGTAGATATGGTGCATTAGAGTTAGTATGATCACTTTAATCAACACAAAATAATGAGTATGGAGTATGAACATCTCTGTGCGACGTACAAAGTCAAGAATAAAGGCGAAATGATTATACTGACTTTTTCCTCACAGCTTCTATTAGTATAAATCTATTCAAAATGATCTAAAACATTGTTTTCCTAATTGATCGAAACAACATTAATCCATTCGGCAATCTCAGAGACCTCGATTTGAATGCGTTAATTTATTATGATTTATTGTTTACGCATATAATTTTAATTTTATCTTTTTATGGTTAATTAGGCTCGAATCCGAAAAGATATTTTTAATCTAATATCGTCTTTCTTCAATGGAATTAAGTATTATAATGCAGATAATTTCCATTCATTCTATATACCTGTTGCTAGATCCTATTATGTTGTAGAGGTAAAAACCCAATCTCCAAATCCATTGAAGATTTATTTTTATTTACTAATGTCGGCCACCCATAAACCTTGGAATGTTTGTATGTTATCCGAGATGTTAGATATCGAAAGAGAATGGATGTTATGGGAATCCATCCCTTGAAGAAGACGACCAGTCCGCAACTATAGGTATATGTCAACTGAAAACTTTGTTCTTCACATTAATGAACTTCAAAGAAGTTTCATAAATTGTTCAGTATGATCATGAAGTATTTTGAGATAATTTCTTTCGAATAAAATGGACTGCTTCGGTTTAGATGGTTAACTTCAGGTATAGGTATTATTGAATTTTACTTTATCCCGAACAACTATTCGGTTTGATCAAAAGCTACCTCCAATGACTAATACATGTTGTGGTCGATGGTGTGAGCTCGGGTCAGTATTATATTAACGCTGGTGTGCCTCAAGGCTCCATCTTGTCACCAGCGCTTTTCCTTATATATATTAAGGGTCTCCTAAATTCGCCTAAAAACAAAATTGTGAGTTTCGCTGACGAAAGTACTGTAAAAGCATCCACTATCAACAATGCATCTGTGAATGCATCTGGTCATCTACATGTTTTGCAAACTAAGTCCATAAATAGTGATCGTAAGTACATTTCTAACTGGGGATCTTACGATTTAGTTGCTTGTAGTGCGACCAAAGCACAGATAACCAGATTCTCAAAAAAACCAACCTCTCTGATACTCAATTATTGTTGGACAACGAAATTATTACGTCTACAGATTAGCTGCATCTTTTAGGAATCGGCTCAGTATCAGTTTGACCTGGTACGAAGACGTCTCAACCATAAGGTTAGGTTTCAGCTATTGCTGCTGTATGAGGCTCTAGACTCTAGGTCATCCAGTATTAGAATACTATTCTCATGCTTGAAGATTTGTAGTTACAATTTACAACTAACCGAGTCAACTCGAAAAAGAGCAATGAGACTGATACACGTCTCGTCATTAACCGATTAACATAATTCCCTAAAACATCGTAGATTGCTGCATTTATTGAAATCATCTCGGTGTGCATGTGACGCGTTTTCGCTTTTCCCGAAATTCAAAGAAAAAGTCAAATCAAGTAGCTCGAAATAATACCGTAGGGATTCATGAATTTTTGAAAAATATTTGGTACATTCAGCCACATAAAAATTGAGATCTACTGTTGTTAAGTAGATGGGGCCAGAAAATATCTGACTTATTCTTATTAAGTTTCAATGAATCCGTAATCAAAGTGAACTCTTGGAATATAATTTTGTAAATATGCCTCAACTGTCTGCCATCCAAAACCGTTATTGCTAAAGAAAATATTGATATAATCCATGATAGATAAGATCGAAGGATTATCGGCAGATTCACAGAAAGGTACTTCTTAGAAGGGCGCACTGAAGGTATAATTGTGTTATATAAGTTACACATCATTTGTAGCTTCATATCGGGAAAGTTAATAAGATTAATTTTCCTTCCTTCACCAGAAAGTTTTACTTGTCATACTTCACAATTGAAACTTTTTTGTGGCCCAATTTAAGAAAGCAATCGAGTGTGTTAAAATAATGTCCTTTTAAACATTTAGAAGATAAGACTTTACCAAATTATACCAATTTTTTCAAAATGTGAAAAATATCCCAACAATTGTTTAAAATTGATTATTATCATTAACATACAAATTGAAAGAAACATTCAACCTTGTTAAAAAATCAAACTAAGATGGGAGGTGTTGTGGGACACAAAAATGTTCCTTTCACTATATATTAATATGAAACGAACTAACATAATTTGAGAGTAATAAAACTTTTTTAATTTGAATTACATATTTATAGTAGGACTTTTACATTTCCAGAGAAAATGGAACCATGATCTTTTTAGAAGAGCTAGAGCTATTCAGAATTTTGTATAGTAAAAACAATATTTTTATTAGGGCCATGCTCGATGTAACATATTTTCGGATAACGATGAACATAAAAATATATAATAGGGACAAAGTTTAACAATTCTATGAAATTTATTTGAAATATATGTATTAGTATGCATCATTATGTAGAGATATATATATATATATATATATATATATATATATATATATATATATATATAATATATATATATATACATATATATAAATATATATATATATAATTATATATATATATATATATATATATATATATTAATTACATATATAATATATATATATATATATATATATATATATATATATATCTACATAATGATGCATACTAATATATATATTTCAAATAAATTTTATAGAATAGTTATATTGGATGGAATTGGCATTTACTTGGTGAAAGTTCATATTCATAACTTTATTTTATATTATTTATATTATATATATTATTTATATTATATTCATAACTTTATTTAAGTTAAGAATAGTTATACTTTGTCCCTATTATATATTTTTATGTTCATCGTTATCCGAAAATATGTTACATCGAGCATGGCCCTAATAAAAATATTGTTTTTACTATACAAAATTCTGAATACCTCTAGCTCTTCTAAAAAGATCATGGTTCCATTTTCTCTGGAAATGTAAAAGTCCTACTATAAATATGTAATTCAAATTAAAAAAGTTTTATTACTCTCAAACTTTGTTAGTTAGTTTCATATTAATATATAGTGAAAGGAACTTTTTTGTGTTCCACAACACCTCCCATCTTAGTTTGATTTTTAGCAAAGTTGAATGTTTCTTTTAATTTGTATTTTAATGATAATAATCAATTTTAAACAATTGTTGGGATATTTTTCACATTTTAAAAAAATTGGTGTAATTTGGTAGTCTTATCTTCCAAATGCTCAAAAGGACATTATTTCAACACACTCGATTGCTTTCTTAAATTGGGCCACAAAAAAAGTTTAAATTTGAAGTATGAAAAGTAAAACTTTCTGGTGAAGGAAGGAAAATTAATCGTATTAACTTTCTCGATATGAAGCTACAATAATGATGTGTAACTCCTTATATACCACAATTATGCCTTCAGTGCGCCCTTCTAAGAAGTATCTAAATATTTTTATTAAGTGAAACATAAGCAAAGTGTTTTTTATTTTGAAGTTTATACTTTATTCTTTATGATGTTTCACCAAGTGATGTGCGATAATTCAATCTCAGCTATATATATATATATATATATATATATATATAATATATATATATATATATATATATATATATATATATATATATAATATATATATATATATATATATGTATATAAATATATACATATACGTATATATATATATATATATATATATATATATATATATACATATATATATATATATATATATATATATATATATATATATATATATATAGATATATATTTCAGTGGCGGCTCGTGAGGTTTTGGTTTAAGGAGGCTACAAGAGGTGTTAAAAAATACACCATAGGCGAAATTTTTTAGGATTTCAAGGTCAACCGCCTTATAATTTAAAGAAAATCAAAGTAAAACAAGCACCCTAAGCTATTAATTTGTTTTCACTTTCGAGTGTCTACCTTGAGACCTACAACTCCTATTTACAATATTCACAAAAACTCTTCTCAGACAATGAATCTATTCATCAAATTTTTTTCTTTCACAAAATAGGTACCTACCTACCTACTCAACGAATTTGTTAACAGCTGGTGAGAGCAAATAAAAAGTTATTATATATTTTCGAAGATTAGCGGGACTCTGCGATCTTTAACGTTAGCAAAATGATCTATAATATCCTCATAAAATTTTTTGTCTTTCGCCAAAAGTTTTACCAATTCCTTTTCAATAGACAACAAACTAATATTTTTCAAACGATCCTGGCTCATTGAATTTCGTAAATAAGTTTTAATTCTCTTAAGAGTGGAAAACGAGCGCTCTACGGAAGCCGATGTCACCGGGATAGAAACAATAAGACATAAGAGTTTATAAACTTGGGGTAAATCTTGATTCAAATATCAAATCATTATCAAAAAGGTATTCAATAGTCCTCACATGATTTTCATTTTGCCCCAAAATTTCATTGTCATTATAAACAACACACAGTTCACTTTTTATGGCCACCTTATCAAAAAAAGTGTATTTTTGAAATAAATTTTCCAAAAGGTTATCTGGAAAATTAGCCGAAAATCCGGTGAACAAATTTTTATTGAGTAAGTCGAAGAAAGAAATGCAGTTCTTTCAAATCAGAGAACCTTATTTCTATTTGACCCCTAATAGTATCCAAAATTTCATAAAATATTTGCTTATAGTGAAGCTCCATATCTGCGTAACTGAATTTCTTTCGTTTTGGGCTAAATTGAGTCGTATCATCAGTAGTTTGAAATACAGAAAATAGTTTTTTAAAATAAACTTCTGCACGAAATTCTGAAATTTTTTCCAAAAGAAACTTGAGCCGATTTCGTGATTAAATTAAATCTGAAAACTTGTGCTGTAAGATTTGAAAAACTATTTCTGCTTGTTCAAAAATTAATTTAAAGATGTTCAAAAAATATATAAATTCCTTATCTTGTAAGTAAGATATTAATCCGCGTGCGGTATTCAAAGTTACTTTATCCGTGAAAAATTCCTCACTTTCAACTATAGAATTAAATCCTCAAATCCTAAGCGGCCCCAAACAGAGACATTTTCCCTAGTAAAAAGTGAACACTGCCAACAAAATAATTTATTTTTTACCTGTGATAACTTCAAAATAAAAAACACTTTGCTTATGTTTCACTATATAAAAATATTTAGATACTGTATTTAGCAGTAACGAATAGTCGACATGTTTCGAGTTATGAACTCATTATCAAGACTGATATACTTTATTATATATATATATATATATATATATATATATATATATATATATATATATATATATATATATATATATATATATATATATATGTATATATAAATATTTATTTATCTTTCAAAAATATAATCTCCAGCACATGTATTATAATGAAATAAATTTGTCTCCATCAACGCTTTTTATGCTAGTGAATAATAGCAATATACAGCAGTAATGCGATCAATCGTGTATGGACGACTGGTTCTGATCCTTGCTCATTTTTAATCATGAATATGTACGCTTATATAATTTACTCGAAGA
>JARQZK010002237.1:67500-70000 GCA_030704885.1 Cynegetis impunctata | reverse complement strand
TTGTTACTATTTTCAATTCTCTCAAATAATTCCATTGAAATGTACCGATCTCAATGTGTTATTGAATACCGTGCATCTTACTTATTTTCAGAGATCTTTTGTCATAGAAGGATGCACTCTTCTTTATCGTTTTTACAGAATATATATTTGTTCCACACAAAGAATTGAATAACTATTTGTTCAGACAAATCTGAGAATATTGAAAATTATATTCTCAAACATATTACTTGTTTATTTCAAGCAAAAATTCATGGAATTGAAGATTAACAAATATTTTTAATATTTAAGTAAATTCAATTAGGTATCCGTCTACTGAATCGTCGCTCTCTTTCTTCTTTTTTCTAGGATCTTTCAAAAAAACTATGCAAGCCTGTGAACATGTTGTAAACGCATTTCGATGATTTGGAATGAAATCATGTTGTTTATTTTAACTTTAGTAATTTCACTATAGTATAATATTTAATTTTGAATATTTGTTTATTTTTATACATATCAAAATGGATGATCATGAAAAAATTTTCGGTGATTTTTTTTTCAAGCATTGTTCAATTGAAGATTTTTCGAAGGGAAAGTCAGAAATTGCATTTTTCAGAATCTCGTAGCCAATATTTATAGCTTCATAAGATTTGGCGAAGAGGAGAGCTGCCAAGGAAGCGAAATAAAAATTTTCTTGCCTTCTGATTCCCCATTCGTTGTAAATCGTATTTTCTCGTATTTTCCTCGAAACTAATAGACTATTGTAATTTTCATACGTGTTTTAGACCTCCTGAACCAAGATTTTCGAAATTTTTTCAATGTCTGATATATATCCTATATATATAAATATATATATATATATATATATATATATATATATATATATATATAATATATATATATATATATATATATATATATATATATATATATATATATATATATATATATATATATATATATATATATATATAGTGGCGCACCCAGGGGGAGAGCCATGGGGCTGCAGCGCCACTGAAATCGTCTTCAGTTATAGATGATTTAATAAATCAATTTGCCGAAAAAAAAGCAAGAAAAGTGTATATTTAATTTGAATTGTTTCCTAGCTCAATTTCTAGAAGGAATTGACAACTTATGATCAATAAACATTTATTTTAATTTAACGTAAGCATTTTTGTTTTTTTCTGTGAGAAATCCTTAATTTGGGACCCCGCAACTAATTTTGATACAGGGCCCCTCCAAGGCACGCTACGCCACTGTGTACCGGATACGGTATGTGCGTTTTTCATTTGAATTTGAGGAGTAAATGTTGTTTCTCACATACATAAATTTTACATGTTGATTTAGCGAATTTTGTACAATAGGTAAATATATGTTTTGTTTCATATTTAATGGAAAAATTATTTAATTTCTTACGTAAATGTTACATTTTGATTCATAATATAATATATATATATATATATATATATATATATATATATATATATATATATATATATATATTCCATCAAACCAAATGAGCTGAAATTTGGTATCTGGGGTGTTTCCTGATACACAACAAAACCCCTCAAAAATTGGGTGAAAATTTTGACATTTTCAAATTTTGGGAATGGCGAAGAGATGCATGGCTATAACTTAACCGAAGTTTAACCTCCTCGAGCTCTTTGGAGGGTATACTGAAAAACCAAGCGCTGTAGTATTCTTTTCACCCCAAACTCCTCCCCCCTAAATTGACTTAGAAAGAAGAAAATTCAAGGTAGATTGAGTGAATGAGCAAAGCTATCCAGATTGAGTAAGCAATTTGAAATTGCATGGATTTAGTTGCTGTTTTGCATCTTAGTGGTTTTAACTACATTCCTTAACGGCGAACATTTCGATATTTCATGTTTTTTCCTGGTTTTTGAAACTCCACAGCTCGAGCTGACTGAGTTAGCGAGTTGAAATTTGATTTCTTTCATCGCTGCAGTTTTTATCTAGAAACTTCAAGTGTTTTTGCAGGTATTCAAGCTCTGTGTCTTCAGTCCCTCAATTTGACTTAGGGGGTTTAAAATTTGTATGTAAAAAGAAAAAATGTGGGAAAAATACGACCTGAGTGACGGATCTCTGCTTATATTATTTCTTGGAAAGGCCAGGCTGTGGCTTTGTCGCGCCGAAATGTTAGAAGGTATCTGTTTATTGTACTATTTAAAATATTGTGGGCTGAACGAGAATACTTTTTCGAATAACACGTTCCACATCTTGCTTACCAAGTATAAAATAGTGCTAAGAAGTTATTAATTAGATAATCAGATAAAAGGTTTATGATGACAACCTTACGCAAATAACCTCAAATATCATATTCTATAATATAAACTGAGAAAACAGCTTCTATGCAATATTTGCCTTCAGTACAACAATCGCTGTAGATTGGTTGCCAATCAATATCCTATTGAAATTCTTCGTATAAAAGTAAGTGAATGCAGGGGTCTAAACATGTATTCGAAGTATTTTTGTAGGGTAGATGTTTTCAAGAACAAACAAAAAA
>JARQZK010002237.1:22500-62500 GCA_030704885.1 Cynegetis impunctata | reverse complement strand
ATACAATACCGCTATCGATGCAGTTTTTTCGAGACACATAAAATTGAATCCCAAAAAGATGTGTCTTACGTTAGTTACCACAAACCAATCATTATTGAGATTAAATGTATTGTTGATAAGTTCATTTTTATAATAATTGATAATAAACTGTTTATTTTCATAACTATATATATATATATATATATATATATATATATATATATATATATATATATATATATATATATATAAAATAATTATATATATATATATATATATATATATATATATATATATATATATATTTCATTGTATTTAATACATAATATGTAGCGAAAGAAACTTCGTTCGAACCAGGTGTCCCAAGAAACCTGTCTTCTTTTCATCAAAAGAGTCCAATAGGTGCTTCCAGGAAAAAAATTTGGATGTTTATTGATACTTGTACAGCTGGATATTTACAGATAATGATTTAAGGCATTCAAATAAGTGTCTAATTTGTATTGCATATAAATCATAGGCAAATTTAAAACGGAGGAAACTGAATGCATTATTGCATTGATGGAAAACAAAAATTTCAATCTTTTGCAATTGAAAGTTATCATTTTCATACCAAAATGAAACACCTCCTTCCTTTTGAACGTCCGCATTTTGGACACTCTGTATATGTAAAAGTATAAGTATAAATTGAATTTTTTAAATTTTTCATTATTTTTCGATTCAATTCTATTTCAAATATATTCTAAAGGTAAAGGATAGCAGTCCAACTTTAAGTATATTTTCAAATAGCTAAATCCTGAAATTCTCATCTACAAGAAAGATGAACAAATAAGGAAGACCTGCCCAAACTATATACATATACTACACTATAATTCTGAACCATTATAAGATATTAAAAATCTTCAATTTATCTGTGCATAATTCATAATGTTAGTGATTCTCTGTTATTGCCTACGTAACTATAGTTATTTCAGTATAATGCATTCTTCATATCCAAGTGCATCATCAAATCAATTGAATAAAATGTGAAAGAATGTGATCTACATCCGAGCGACTTCCCAGGGCCACGTAAGAAGAATAAACATGAGTTTGACTGCATCATCTTTAGTAGTGTATTTCTTTGTTTTTGCGTTTGTTGCTTATGCTCAAAATCCAGATGCTTCTTCAATAAAATATTCGCGTGCGAATGGAGAACTTATCCCGGTTCACATCAACATTTATATTTTCAATATATATATATATATATATATATATATATATATATATATATATATATATATATTATATATATATATATATATATATATATATATATATATATATATATATATATATATATATATATATATATATATATATATATATATATATATATATATATATATATATATATATATATATATATATATATATATATAGATAACTGAGATTGAATTCTCGCACATCACTTGGTGAAACATCATAAAGAATAAAGTATAAACTTTAAAATAAAAACACTTGGCTTATGTTTCACAATATAAAAAAATCTTTAGATACTGGACTTAGCAGTAATAAAAAGTCGACATGTTTCGAACTATGAGAATCAGTCTTGATAATGAGTTCATAGCTCGAAACATGTCGACTTTTTATTACTGCTAAGTAATATCTAAAGATTTTTTTATATTGTGCAGTATCTAAAGATTTTTTTATATTGTGAAACATAAGCCAAGTGTTTTTATTTTAAAGTTTATACTTTATTATATATATAGATATATATATATATTTATATATATATATATATGTATATATCTTTATATATATATATATATATATATATATATATATATATATATATATATATATATATATATATAAATATGTATATATCTTTATATATATATAATATATATATATATATATATATATATATATATATATATAATATATATATATATATATATATATATATATATATATATAAATATGTATATATCTTTATATATATATATATATATATATATATATATATATATATAATATATATATATATATATATATATATATATATATATATATATATATATATATACGAGGGTATATTGAAAAATTCTTAGCCTACTATAGAACCAAACAAAATTTCAATGTCAAAATATTTTATTACTCAACATATTCTCCTCTTAATTGTATACATTTATTACAGCGAACCTGCAACGTCTCTAGACCTTTCAAAAAAAATGTTTCTTCTTGCTCTGCAAACCAGACCTCCACAGCTTTTATTACCTCCTCGTTGGAAGAAAATTTACGACCTTTTAAACTTTTTTTCAGTTGAGGAAAGAGATGATAGTCGGACGGAGCCAAATCTGTTGAATAAGGGGGTGTTCTAGTAATTCAAACCCTAAATCACGAATTTTTTGCATGGCAACATGAGATTTGTGTGTAGGGGCGTTGTCCTGCAAAAACAGTAGAGTAATGTCGAATAGTAATCTCAAGTTATTGTTCTATTCTTATCCAAAAAATCAATCATGATTACTCCATGGCAATCCCAAAAAACTGAAGCAAGAACTTTTCCAGCAGATTTTTGGACATGAAACTTCTTAGGTATTGGAGAACCGGAGTGTCGCCATTCCATCGCTTTGTTTCTGGATCGTAGAAATGTACCCAAGTCTCATCCATAGTAACAATTCGGTTTAAGAAGTCTACCCTTGCAAGTATGAAATATTCAGTGCTTCAGATATCCGTTTAGCCCAATTTTTCACGGTCGCATACGAAGGACATATATCAAGGGTATTAAGCATATCTTCGTAAATCTGCTTACCTCTTAACCCTTTTAAATACAGGTACGTGATGATGGCTCGATACTGCACTTTTTCGATTTTCACAATTTCGGTGGACATATTTTTTCTTTTAATTTATTGCGTGACTCTGGTTTACTTTTTTGACGTCAAACTTTACACTGACACTTCTAATAAGTTATTGTTCGTTGCTATGGTAACGCAATATTTTGTTTATGCAGGTAACTGGTCTAGGCTAACTACATATCAATACATCCTCGTATATATATATATATATATATATATATATATATATATATATATATATATATATATATATATATATATATATATATATATATAACTAAATATAACAGAATATTACAAAATATTCATATCTGTCGTTCAAATTTATTTATTGATTACTTATTCCAAAAATACACGAAAAGCTTCAACTAACAGAGTAACTATATGACAAGTAAAAGACAAATATTGCATAATACATATGAAGGTGGCAGATGTAGTATACTCAACTTGGAAACCCAAAAAATACACTTAACATTTATCTTAATTTGAGACTCGGAACTTCACAAATGTAGAAAAGCACATACGTTGAAAATTTCGGTTCATTGAACCATTAAGTAAATTTGTGTAGGTAATAAAAAAGCCACTGTCATATCTTCTTGTATTAAAATTGATATGTCAACAATGCAGTGAATTAACTGCTAGTTGTAATTGTTTCTATGGTATGACTAATTGGTTTCGATTAACAGTAATGTGCTGCCATGTTTAAAGTTACTTAAATTGACTAGACTACAGGAAATTTCATTATACGCTGGTAGATTGATAAGTTATCAAATTTTTCGAATCTCATTTCAATTTGTTTGAAACAGATGTTATTGCTTGCTAACACTTGGTTCTGCACTTTGAAGGGGAACACTAGATTTTATTCAATTACAAAAAGTGGAAGCATGACACACGATTAATTAAAATTTTGAGTGATAACTATACCATTTAAATATATTTTCGATTCGACACGAACTAGTTTGATGATGTTCACTGTCTGGAGAAAATTTAAAAAATGTTTTGGTGTAGAGGTATCAAACAGAAGTTTCATCAAAATTATTTGGAATTAATTCACTAGACGCTGGTTGGAATTTTGAAAAAGTTACCTCAAGAACTAGAGTCAAAAGAGATTATTGGAACGAATTATATTCGTACAAAAGAGATCACACCAAGTATTATTTATATAATTCTGAGCGATTATCAATTTATCGAAGTGAATTTGTAATTTCGACATTAGTTCATGGGTAGAACAAAGCTACCAAAAATTATTTGACAGTAGTAGCTGTTGATCTTCCAGCATCAGTCAACCAGTGCTGTTTCTCATTTATATAATTGAAATTTTATCCATTGATATTCACGGTGGGAAAATTTTGTCATACGCAGATGACACGGTAATGTTGATTGGTTTCGAGTGTTTCGACACTTGGGATGAAGTGCTTAGAAGCGATGGAAGCTGGATAGAGCGCATACAGAGATCGTAGAAGGAACAGAGATTTAGCCCGAATATGAAAAATTATTACATTCTCCCTCACCAGAACAGGCCAGGCATATTTCACTGCTGTGTCGGCCCACCAGACATAATGCAATCGCACTGACTGTCTCTTGTCCAAAAATTCAGAAAACTACACCTATTAAATATTTGGGATTATATTTTCATCAGCATCTAAGGTCAGAAGTCAACCCTAAGTATCTGAAAAATCGTTGTAAAAATTGTTGCCTCTTGTTTTTATGTTATGGGAAACAAAGAATAGAATATATTCAGTATAGGAATCTGTAGTAGAATCAGTATTGAGGTATGGAATAAGTATATGGAGTAGCTCTTTCAACAATGCCCTAGAATGCTTTCAAATAATCCAAAAGTTTATTTTAGAATTATTTATATTGAATGTTAAAAACACCTTCAGTTCTGAACTACAGATACAAAAAACTTAACATTAGACAGTTATACGTATTCAACTCTTTGTTGCGCCAAATAAGACCAATAAAAACTATGTTGATCACAATTACTTCACTAGACATAGAAATGATGCATCTCTATAGCCATGCCATTCTTGCAAATAAGTCATTTACAGAGGAACTTCTGATTTATGGATCCAAAATTCTTCAATCTACTTCCAGCTTCGCCACCGGACATAAATACAAGGAATAAGAATAAAATCGGACTGCTTTGATGGATTGTGCGATAAAAAGTTTTGAAATATTTAATGACATCATGAGGTAGTGTATGGTTTTCTCTTTCGCTTCTTGCTCTCTTTTCTCATGGGTACAACACTGCATACTTGATGTTTTTCTCAATGTTTATTTGTTTCGTTTTCTCATTTTGTACGATAGAACCTATGATTTTCTTCATTCGTTGAATGTGGAAAAATTGTGAAACAGACGAGCCTGGCTCAGTTTTCACAGTTCTTTCAGTATAAATGTTGATTTGTAAATCATAACGTAATTTATTTTGTAAATAAAGTTATTATTATTATACTCCACTATTCAACGTACAGGTGCACAAGATTCACCAGATTTGATAATAGGATGATGAGAAATTGGCAGAGTACGTCTCTGGGACCTGTTGTCTGAGGGCACTCTTCGTGGTGCTGTAGTGTCTTAAGACTGGGTCACAGGCTACAGAACCGAGAGCAAGTCGTCAGCTGACCACGGTTCCCAGGCATTTAAAAATGTCGACAACGTATGCGGGCGTGGTTCTGAAAGGCCAACCGACTCGAGAGTCTGTCCGTTGGTTCATTCAAATTTACAAATAAATAACTGTCAACTGGAGATTATGTTTCTTCTTATCTGAAAGACGATAATGGTTCGCCTCTGAAATCAAAGGATTTCGTCATTATTATTTGTCACTTCCAAGAGACTTAGGTGGAAACAGAAAGGAACTGTGTTCTTTCACAACGATGGCTTAGCTGATTTATTTCGAATCAGCTGATCTGGTCGGTCTGGACAGTGTAGTATAGGATGAACTAACGAATCTCATATGAAACTAAATCATTTTTCTAAGACAACTACTGTCAATTATGAAATAAATGAGTATAGTCTACTGTCAACAATAGCTATTAATTCAATCATCGAAGGGGCAGTTTGAAAAAAAGACGATAGGTGTCGTTAGAACGAAGTTTCTTTCGATATATATATATATATATATATATATATATATATTTATATATATATTTATATTTATATATATATATATATATATATATATATATATTATGTATTAAAGAACAGGAACAATGAAAGAAATGAACAATTTATGGAAGTAAATTAATGAAAAAAAATTGACGAAAAATTGCAATTAAATTTTTAAAGTTGTGAAAATAATCATTTTATTATTAATTATTTTCAAAATATGAACTAATTATGAACTCAATCCATAAATTATATCTTGATAATTATTAGTTTGTGGTAATTGAAGATGAAAAATCTGCATCGATAGGTAGGAACTGTTATTTTATCTGTTTTTAGATTTTGCTAGATCATTGTTTATTCTCCAATAAAATTCATCCAAAAAAAACTGTAACATTGGCTCTGAGTTTTCATCAGAAAAGTTGATGTTGGAGTGGATACTTTACTGTATGAACAAAAATAAAAAATGTTAAAAACCTTGTTTTCTATGATAATACACTGATATTATGCTCATATCTTTATTTTTATATAGAGAAACTATATTACTAAAACAATACGCATATACGAATATAGCTGACGTGCATTCCAAGAAACGCTGTCGTGATAGTCGAGTCTGACACAAGTTTTGACACAACTTTCATTCGCCAAGCGCTGAGAAACTTTATTCAAAAAACCTCATTTAGAATAATTACAGAGTGAGCAACCACGCGTCAACCAAAAATGGTTTCTATAGTATCTACTAGATATTAGTATATTGTTAATGAGATATCGAGTCACAAACTGCAAGTTTCATAGGTAAATGATCATATGGAATGCTTTTTAGAAGTTGCTGGGTCATGGTAAATTCAATAATGCAAAAAATTATCTTGACTCTCTCAATTTGATCAATAATTCATATCTAAGCATTAAGTGTACTGCAGTAACTGAGTGAATAATATTCTTTGATCTCTCAATCAAGAATATTGCACTGTAATTAATGCTAATGATTTCTACATTTTTCACAAATCTTTTCATATTCAAGCAGTAGTAATTCACATGAATTAAAATTACCATCTCTGGCATAAAAAGATTGCTTTAAATTCTTATGTACGTAGATTCTATAATTTACTCAAGTCTTGAAAAAATCACTGCAGGTTATAAAGACAGTTAACGGATAGTCTATAATTTTTTCGATATTAATGGTTTTCATATGCCCTTCCAACTAACAATGCAAAAGCGTATATCATTGAAAATAATAAATCAAAAAAACAAAAAGATCATTCGGATCTGGAGTTCCATATTTGCCAAATAGGGACGATCTTATATGATACTTGTGCAACGAGCAGATATGTTTCTCGACAAAAGCAATTCTAATTACGCAAGTGATCCTTAAAAGTATTCCCATTCTTTTTAAATTCCTAAACTCCTTAAAAAGCATGCAAATTAATAAATATAACATTGGAGGAACAGGTAAAAATTAATAAATTTAATAACTAAATATAGTTAATACAAATGATTTATACTTCAATGTTTGTATAGTTATCGTAGTTATCGCTGACAAATCTTTGGGATCAAACCCAATTGTATTGAGGTGATATACTGTAACTACAAGAATTAAATCTAGTCTATCATTTATAAAATAACCATCTAAGAAGAGATTATTTAATTTTCAAGATATGATATCAATAAATATTTTAGAGAATTAAATTGCATGATATTCCCTATAATGATACCTACATCAATTTCAAGTTAATCTAACAAAGGTTTGTATGTACAAAAATGCGGTTTTTCTGAACACATAAACGATACACTGACTTTCAGATAATATTTACCGATATTTAAGGAAAAATTACATAAGGACATCTTTCTTCGACAATAAAATCTTTGGACAAACGTTCAAATATTTAATTTGTATTAACGGCTATCCTTGACAACCATCTGATTCAAAACTGTTATGTCTGAATGCCAGATAAGTAAGACGACGAGAATGAAATACATTTTATTTCCATTTAGTGGTACGTAATAAATAGATTCGAAAAATGTGTGTGGGATTCAGATCCTAGAATACATAATAAATATTATATTTTAATATTTATCAATTCTAGATACATCCGGAACGGTTTCAATTTCAAGTATTGATTGGGAGATAGAAGTTTTGCATATATATATATATATATATATATATATATATATATATATATATATATATATATATATATATATATATATATATATATATAATTATTTATTCGAATTGTTGTTGCCTGTGAACTATTTCTAATCTCTTGATAATTATTAGCAATAACAGGCTTGTTGAATCTTAAAAAACTCGATTTTATTAATATTTTTTAATAAAATCGAGTTTTCGAGATCGAGATTCAACAAGCCTGTTATTGGTAATAATTATCAAGAGATTATATATATATATATATATATATATATATATATATATATATATATATATATATATATATATATATGCGAAAATAAAACCTGAGGCTGTCCGTGGAATAGTCTGAAAAATCAATCATAACTCTACTAAAAAAAATACATGAGCATCAGCAGAGCTCCATGACTAAGGTCGTATTTTTCGCGTGAAATGCATCTCGTAGAGATTGGATGCTAACGGATAGAATTATATTTTGAAAAATCACCCTCAAATAGCAAAACGAATAGAAACGAAAATTTATTTTATAAAAAAAAATCTTGCATCTTGGTTGAAGAAAAAATTTGAAACTAACGAAGGAATGTAACTCAACATCAACATAATCCAAGTACAAAATTTCAACCCTCTGCTGTGAAAAAAATTCGCGAAGTGCATCGCGATACATTTCGAACGGAATAGACATCACGAAATGCAGCGCGATTGAGCGAGTGAGTTAAAACCAAAAAAGGATTTTAAGTCAACACAATTTTGACATTTTCGTTCTGCAACGAAAAGAATCCCAGCATCGTTAAAAGTCCTATCAGAGAGATATATTTTAATATGGAGCATATATATATACAGGGTGGCCCATCTTATACAGGATGTTCCATTTAACTTTAAGAAGTTATTCCATAAAAAATGTGCCCAAACTTTGGTGCAATTTTTTGCACCACTCTGTACAATATTGAAATAAAACTTTTATGTGGAAGTTAACTTCAACCTTTCAGCTAAGCAGTGAATTCAGTTACGAGCAGCTCGTTACATGTTAAAGGGTGTAAACAATTGTTTAATTATGGCCTGTATTTTTAATTTATCAAAATAACTCAGAAACGGTCAGTTTTAGGTATAGGGAATATAACAGTAACTTACCTTTATTTGGTCTATAGTATCTAAAAATTTAAAAAATATAGGGTCACCCTGTATATTTCAAAATAATTTTGGAATATGCTCCTCATGGACCTACATATGACTGTGCTAAATTTTTTTTCCCACTCTTTTCATTTCTCATAGAAACACCCAGGCGAATATATATATATATATATATATATATATATATATATATATATATATATATATATATATATATAGGTACATAAATATATATATATATATATATATATATATATATATATATATATATATATATATATATATATATATATATAGGGTGGTACATATAATTATCATATTTGTTCGACCCCCTACCGCCATTGTTACGTCTCACATATTTTTTAGATTTATACATGTGAGGTTACTAATCTTATGACTCGTCCCCCCCTTGCCACACGATTTCATACTTTGTTGACCCTCTCCCACCCCTTTAATATCCGATACAATTTAAGTGGAAATTATTCTACTGTTTAAAACTATGGAACATAATTTACTATCAAAATGCCTTGACTATTATCTGTAAAAAACAATTTCATATAAAAATAATTAATCTAGAACTGCCATAAATTTCAAAGTGACAAAGAAGTAACGAAACGTCAACTAATTCATAGTCAGGTTTTTTCATTCTACTCAATCTTCTATTATCCCGAAAAACCCCGAGTTCATCAAATTTAATCAGGTTATATATCAGACAATATCCCCATCTTCATAAGAATAGAATAATCGTTGAATTTTCGTAAAAACAGTGTTTTTTGTGTCCTTCCATTATTGAATTTCATTCGGTCATTTTGTTCAACATCTTAGTTGTTAATGTTCTTACCTCGTTTTAATGAAATAGTTTTTAATTGCCAACATCCTCTGTTTATGGGCTATTTTTCGATATCTGCGTAGGTTCTCACGCCAGAATATCATTCACAAAATAGCTACCATAAAAAATACGTTAACTTCTTGATTGATAATGTTTTATTGGAGGTCCGTCAATTCATTTGAGAAACTGGTTTCAAATAAATTTTTTCAATGTATCGTAGGCCCCAACTATATTCGAATTACATCTCCGGAGCCGAAGAACGTTAGAAGACGAACCTAATTTTATCATTTAAATTCAAACCGTTGGCTAGAATCGTGAAGAAGTTGAACAACGTAGTTGAAAGGATGCTCTCTAGCCTATCCGGACTTCACTTTCATTTTCAAAGAAATTCGCTACAAGCCGTTATTTTAAATGTTCTTCATATAGCGAATTTAAAGTTTAAATGGGTATTCCTTGGAGATTCTTCTGTTCCAATTTTCATCGTACCATCGATATTTAAAAACTGAACAGGCATGCAATGTATTTGTGTGTTGTTCGCAACATGAATTACGTACAATTATTAAAAGGATATTCGTAGATAACTAACATACGTAGTATAACTTATAACCTGTACAAAGATTCAAAGGGAATAATTATGCTGTTTGTAGTTATATTTTTCCCAAAAGTAATACACTATTCACTATTGCGCTGTATGTTGAGTACACTTGTAAAATGCGGGCAGATTTCATATCCGTTTTAGATATCCTAGACCACGATTTTCGAAAGTTCGCAAATCTTTTGAAAAGTTACGATTTCATGACGAAACGTTAACTGTTTAATAAAAGTTGGTTTTGAAACTCAAACGGTCTATTGGTCAAAAAAGACATATATATATATATATATATATATATATATATATATATATATATATATATATATATATATATATATATATATATATATATATATATTTATATATACATATATACATATATATATATATATATATATATATATATATATATATATATATATATAAGGTTATTTGCCGGATATCAGTAAAAAAAAAGAGTTAATTGGGCTAGCAGCAGTTACGATTCACTCGTTTTCCTTTGTTCTCGAGCTTTCGATAATCTTTTATTATGTTCTCCAGGAGAGAGGAGTTGAGTTTGCTCCTGAAGAAGATAATGAAACATTATAGAAAGCTCGAGAACAAAGGAAAAAGAGTGTATAGGTTTATTTTCCCAATGCTGCTATCCCAATTAAATTAACTCTTTATTTACAGCAAATAACGTCATTTATTAATATATATATATATAGATATATATATATATATATATATATATATATATATATATATATATATATATATATATATATATATATATATATATATAATAAAAAAATGAATAAATAATCTTCATTTGGTCCACATAAATAACAATTTATCAATAATATGAAACAAAAAAAGAAAAATTGACTTTATAACTAGGTGAAAACAAAAATATTGAATTTCATAAGCAGGCAAACAGAGATCCTACCAAAAAAACTCTTTTTCTCTCAGAAGTACACAGTACTTTTATATATATATATATATATATATATATATATATATATATATATATATATATATATATATATATATATATATATATATATATATATATATATATATATATATATATATATATATATATATATATATATATATATATATATATATATATATATATATATATATATATATATATATATATATATATATATATATATATATATAATCAGAAAAAACCACTTGAAACAATTGCAAGAGTTAAAGGTTCTCGCGTAGTGAGATCAACAAAGATAAAATATACCCGTTGAAAATTGAATATTCTCTAGTATCAATAAATTGTCTTATATTTCATAGATAACGTGAACATTTTTCTCAAGAATTCGCTCATCCAATTCTATGAAATTGGCGCCATTTAAACTATCGGGTGTTTATTTTGCCTGCCCCTGAGATATGATATTGCTTTGTTATTCTAAGACATGGAAACAAGTCCCGAAACACCAATTATAGATATCTGGAAACGACCGTTCAGAGAACCCATCTATCTTCCTTCAACCAAAGATTACCTCTGTCATTTTACCGCGAAATTGAAGGGATGCTCTGAGATTTGGCGGGATTTTCTCCCGCTAATTTCAAGATACTAGTGGTTGGTTTACAGTGGTCTTGGAATCTCTTAAGCCCTGCGGTACAGGTGAACTAAAGAATTCCTTTTAGTGGCTATAAATCCTATAGGTATTTCTTTGCCGAATTGAGACAAATTACTTGTATACGTTCTTGAATGGTCTTTATTCGATGGACAGGTATGTGAGAAATTACAATAACCCAAGTCAGTGCATTAATGGGTTTTCAATTTCTATTTTTCACTGAATAATAATGTAGTACACTGAAATATGAAGTTTCAATTTTCATCTAGATATTTGTGTACTGAAATGAAAACAACAAATGACGAGAGGTGTCGTGGGACACCCGGTTGGAACAATGTTTTTTTCGCTATATATTATGTGTTGAATAAGCAGACACTAATCAATTAACAACATTTGAGAGTAATTAAATGAAAAGAAAAATTAAATGCAAGAATGGTAGTAGTAAAAAGTATCAGTGATTATTGGTTTGTGGAAACTAAATTAGGACACATATGTTTGCAAATTCAATTTTATGTAAGTGTCTCGAAAAATCTGAATCGATACTGGTATTGCATCTTGTTATAGATTTTGCTGGATCATTGTTTATCCTTAAATTAATTGCAAATATGTGTAAAAGTTGAAATCGTTACTTTTTTGTATGAATAAAAATTAAAAATGTCGAAAAGTTTGATTTCTCAAATTATTTATCCTTATCTGTAATTATCATTATACTAATATACAGGAGATTATTTTTAAGAATCACAACCATTTCTTCACTTCAAAATCATACTTAATCTATAACAATACAGTGATATTATACTCATATCATATTTATCTAAAGTACCTTATTAAAATTAGAAAAGACTAGTACTTACCTGAATCATTCGTTTTTTCCCAATGAGCTTGTCGATAAGACTTTCATTGTAACCGTTATTGATGGCTAATAATTTAATTGTATTAACTTCAGTTTGAAAATTTGTTTCCGATAATGGAATCGTGAACAACCTATGTATGAACGAATGAAAAGCACTGAGTTTTATTTTAATGTGTTGGTTACTGTCGCTGTGAATTAAAGTATCTGTGAAGGTTGGTTTTCTATAAATGTTGAAAGTAAGAGAATTCAAATTCCTAGCAATCTGAACGTCTAAGAAATTCAAGGTACCGTTTTCGTTTTCTACTTCTTTTGTAAATTGAATCGAGTTGTAGAAAGTATTTATATATTTAAGGAAATTATCTAACTGCCTATCTGTACCGGTCCAAATACAAAAAATATCATCCACATAACGTCTCCATAATAAAACGTTAGTAATTAAAATTATTAACAGTATTGAAAATTTTTTCTTCTAAGTTATTCATGAAAATTTCACTCAACAAAGGCGATAACGGTGAACCCATGGGCAATCCGTCTTCTTGTTTGTATATTATATTATTAAATTTGAAATAACTCTGTTTCAAACATAAGTTTAAGGCAGACATTGTTTCGTTGACTGCTTGAGTTGTTAAATTTGGGTTCATCTCTAGATATCGCTTAACAATATTTTTAACTTCTTGCGTGGCGTAGAAGGAAATAAGTTGATAACGTCAAATGAAATTAATTTAGCATTTGAAGGAATTTTGATATTCTTAAGATGATTAACTAACTGAATAGAATTTTTAATGCTATACGCCGGATTGAATTGAATTAAGGTGGGTAATTTCTTATTCAAATACTGACATAATTTATACGCAGGAGCGTTAATATAAGATACTATTGGACGCATCGGGCAATCAATTTTATGTATTTTTGGTAAAGTATATAAAACCGGGGTGCGTGGGTTCATGGAAGTTAAGAAAAAAGTGTTAATATCTGAAAATAAGATTTTACTATTCTTGATGAATGATTTTATTTCGTTTTGGAATTTTTTAGTGGGATCTATTTTAAGTTTTGAGAATTTATCTGTATTAAATAGGATTTCAGATTTTTCAATGTAGGTATTTTTATCTATGATAGTTACAGTATTTCCTTTGTCCGCTTTGCATATAACCAAATTATTATCCTGAATTTTTGATCTCAACTGTTTTATAGTTTTTAATTCTAAATTATTGTTATTTCTGCATTTATATTTATTTATGACTTCCGCGCATATAGTTTTTTCAAAATTCAAATTCTTAATTAAAGACGAATTTAAAGCTAATTCAGTGCTGACGGCTAAATGTTTAATATCATTTTTATTATTGAAATGTGGGCAATATTTCAAACCTTTATTCAATAATTCTATTTCATTGTTACTAAATTCGGTATTTGTGAAATTATGGACTCTACTATAAAATTGTTTAATCTTCAATCTCAGTTATTAAGAAATATAATAATTTCATTATATTTCTATGGAAATAACCGCAAATTTGATGTGCAATTGACAACTAAACAACTTGAGGTTAAGCATTTCTTAAATACTCTAGGCAGACCTAACAAGCTATCCTAACGTTAGATATTCCCTATCGTCCTTATGCATTACTTAACGCGTGGTGAAACGCAAATTGCACTCAGGAATACCTAAATCCGATTTAAGTATTGCCTAGCTTTAGAAATTAGTTGGTGAAATCGGGCATAAGTGTCGGACACAGTTTTAGGCATATCTTCAATTCACCAAGTGTCTAAACAGTAACGTGGAATACAGAACTTCGTTCCAAAAATAATTGTAAATAGATATAAATAACTTTTGAATTATTCCATAATTAACAGTTTCATAAAGTTCCCACATATCCCATTCTGATTTATAAGGAACACGAAAAACTCAGAACAATATTATATATCTTTTAATAACAGAATCATTTGAGATAATGTTTATACACTCATTTTGAAGATAATTAAATACTCATCATTTGTTCTCATCATTGCAATTACCGGAAATTGATAGTGTACGAGATATTAGGAAAATTCGATGGAAATTATTATTTTTCCTCAATTTTTGCAAGTATAGTTAATTTATATATAATCTTTAATAATATATAATCTAATTATATATATTATAATAATAATTATATATTAGTTAATAATATATAATCTATTTATTCATTTCTCTAATGTACTCATTTAGTGCTTTTGTTTGATATCCTACATGTCAAAATCCAAGAAATTTATTAAAAACAATGTCTATGGGGAAGAAAAGCTAAAACATATTTAGTTTCATCAACCGCGCTCGAAAATTTCTGAAAAAAGATTTCTGATTTTTATGTGTTTTATTGATTCCCGTTGGAATTTCCAAAATCGGACAAATATTTTTCTGTAGTGAGATTAAAACCCCATAGATTCGCTCTAGGGGTAATAACTAGCCCACACAGCTGGAAATTTCACGTTCAAAAGAAGTTCTTTAAGCCAAATATGAAGATATGGGGTAAAAATTGTCTATTTACTGAATAATGAAAGCGTAATGTACGAGGATGCTGTAATTAGATGAGAAATCTATAAATAACTATTTATCTACTTCAATATATCAATACAACAGCACATGATGAATTCTCAATCATTTACTCATTGAAAACTGGACGATAACTCTGGCTCCATTTCAAATAAAAGAATACCTTCGATTAATCTGAGGACAGATAAGTCAATATGATATGAACGATATATTCAGAGTTGATAAATTAATAAATGCGGTGTTATCAACAGAGGAATATTTTCTTGAACAGTACGAAAGAGATTGGTAATTTCAGTGCATTATCCGTGAATGTGAATAAATTGGAACGTAAAGTAGATTTTTTCTTGGCAGGGGTTCCGTTGAACCTGTAGCTCGAGTAAATGCCCTTTATTCATTCATCATTCTGCCTGTCAACATATGTGTAGGTGGAAGTGATATTCTACGCCATCAAAATGAAATATCTTACAAGATTAGTACATATCGCTAAAACAATGCAACAATAATCAGACTTTCCGTTCCGAGTATAATAATAAACTTTCGCGCCAATACACGAGTGCCTTTTGAGTCTGCCGCGCGAAACGTGTTGCGGTTGCTAGAAAGGATGGCTACGTTATATCGACACATCGTTTATATCGACCGACAAATATCGATTTAAATTCTCTATAGAATTATATCAGAAAGTGATTTCCTGTATAAAATAAAATATACAGATATATATATATATATATATATATATATATATATATATATATATATATATATATATATGTATATATATATATATATATATATATATATATATATATATATATTATAAATATATATATATGTATATATAATATATATATATATATATATATATAACCACGGGCGTGTTTTCCGTGTCACACGAATAATTCTTACTTATATATATATATATATATATATATATATATATATATATATATATATATATATATATATATAGGTATATATATATATATTTACTTATTTATTTGAATTGTTGTTGCCTGTGAACTATTTTTAACTTTTTGATAATTAGTATGTTTCACTTTTTAATTTAGAATATATTTGTTTTATTTGATTTTGTGCAGTGTGTGCTAACACCTCTTCTGCAAAAATCTCATGTTGTTTATAGTATACCCTGTAATAATTGTAATAAATCATATATAGGACAAACTTTTCAAAATTTAGAAAAAGATTGAAAGCACAAAAATATGCCAAAACACAAACCACAGCACTAATCAAACATGAAAATAATGAGAATCATAGTTTCAACTTTAATAGCACAAAAATTTTAGAAATAGAGGAAGGTCAAAACGCAGAGAAATTTTGGAAATGTTACATATTCGAAAAAATTTAAATAAAGCCATAAATGATAGAACAGATATGAAACATTTAAGTTCAATATACGCAGATTTAATTCTTCAATTTTTCTAAGAAACAACGTAAATCAAGAAAAAATAATTCAACAAACTCTAACCATAACAACTCATCTTCGACAAAAGCTAGACATCTAAAATTTTCAATTTTTCTAAGAAAGGGTATAGTTTAGAACATGTGATCTCCAAAATTACAAGTAATGTCTTTTTAAAGACAAATTCAACAACCAAATATTTTAAACCTATTTTGTACATTACGTGGGTGAAGGTTTCTGTGGTTTCCTTTCCATCTAATATCAACAGACATGACTGTTGATATTGGACTAAATAGCACGTAAGTAGTAACAGAAGACGGCCACAGCCGTAATAAAAAAATTTTTGAAAAAAGATAAATAGTAACCTATTCTTTGACTTTTCAAAATCAAAATAATTTGAACCTATTTCGAACATTACGTGGGTAAAGGTTTCTGTGCTTTCCCTTACCATCTGATAATAACAGATTTAAATGTTAATATTGGACTGAATAGCACGTAATAAATAACAGAGACCGGCCACAGCCAAAAAAATTTTGATGAAACATAGTAGTCTTTTTTAACTATTCAATTTTTCTCAAATCAATAAATTTCAAAGAATTTTCAATATTTCAAAAGTTTTGAAAAAGCCACGAATGTCGTGGCGAAACTTCAACTTTTTAATAAAATCGAGTTTTTTCAATCACCGAGCCTGTTATTGCTACTAATTATCAAAAAGTTATACATATATATATATATATATATATATATATATATATATATATATATATATATATATATATATATATTTAAGCAACTATATATTGACTTATATAATAATTATGTTATGACCAATGATGCTTCTATGCATATGACTGTATAATTTTGGGTCATGCATATACACAAGAATAAGGGTAAGTGCAGAAGAGAGGAATATTTTCAGTAATAAATATGGAATCTTTATATCGATATTTCATACAAAATAAGAATAACGCGCCTTCACGAAATAAGTTATTCGGAAATATATAATAATTGAAAATCGATCTGAAAAAAGTCTCTGGAAATTATAAATAAGAGTTTCCTTTTGAATTAATGTTTTTAGTTGAACAAAATTCATTGTAATGTTTGACACAAATCTTTCCCAAATGTTTCAAAAATAGGTTAAAAACTTTTTAAACGATCATTTCATTTATTTTTCCGTTTCCGTTTCAGTCGAACTGTCAGTTCATCCGTTCATGTTAGTTTCTCTTTAAACGATCTGTTCAGTTATCAGTTATAGTCCACTTTGATATAATTATCCCCTCAAACGAATATCACGCATCAATATTAAATGTATATTCATGTTTGAAAAGAAACAACGGCGTTGTCGAAAAATATTTCAGAAAAAAATAATGATAAGAACTTACTATTAAAAATATCAATAAAAAAGGCTTACAAAAATGGGTTTAGTATTTGTATGGTGTATCAAAGAGAATAAATAATACTACACGTTATGTATTAAATAGCTGATATAATTTATTGATGTCGATATAGTATTTGTTGCGATATATCGATATATTGTGTTTTTCTGCCATCCTTGGTTTAGAGCTCATCACCGAAGGCTTGGGATGGGCGCCTCAGTGATCGAAGGTTCTCACGGACCACATACCAAGCCCCATGGAAAATTACAAAGGCGGGAAGGCAATATCATTTTTGACACCCCCGGGAATGTATCCCAGTTTTTTATTTTATCGACATCCATTAATAAAATCAAAGGTTGGTTCACGATATGAAATTCTTGTTTACAAAGGTGAAGAAATATTCAGATTGAACTCTTCCACATGTTTTATTAAGAGCATACACAATTGAAATTTAAGAATATCGTACTTCTTACAGTATCAGAACTTTGACAGTTTTTACTCTCGGCGGTTCCATTGAAAGTGACCAAAATATGACACATAACCTTAGAAAGTGATTCTTGATTATGAAAAAGTATAAATTGAACTTTTATTCAATTCGAAATTATAAACAGGAAAGAAAATAAATGTAAATGTTCTTACCTAAAATCTGACCTTGAATTAATCGAGTTTCAGTTTTCCATCCAAATATTTCAGGCATAACAAATAACATCCAAGGAGTTGTTTCCGATACTTCTTATCAAACAATAGTACTTTTCCGATTTTCTGTCCAAATATTGAATAAATGTTCACAAACACATGAAGGTATGTGCCTTATTCCCGTAGTCCCAGCATGCATTTAACCTCATTAACTTGAAGATATGCAGCTCATGTCCACTTGTTATACACCACTGAGAGCAATCATGACTATCCAATCAGTAGCGCGTCGTCAACATCTGGACGATATGTCATAGATTGATTGAAAAAAAGTCATTTCTTAACTTAACACGCCTCATCTGATAGCACTCACTTTTTGTAGCTCTCATTACGTCTGAATCAAAAATATTGAAATGTTATGGTTATCGAGCTAGAAGTATCTATTCCAACAATAAAAATTATATTATACCTATATACTGAATAAGTACGACGCTTTTCCATACATTGTGCCATCTTCAGATACATACGCATACACATACAATGAATGAAATATATATATATATATATATATATATATATATATATATATATATATATATATATATATATATATATAAATATATATATATATATATATATATATATATATATATATATATATTACATATGAGACTTCAGACTTGACAGACCGCAATTAGGTTGATAGAGTAGGCACATTGAGGCCCTTATCTGAATTACCCCGTTGCTCCTCCTGAAGATAGTTTCGAAAAAGAAATCGAAACATCGAGATTTTCGATATGGTGAATCCCGAGAATAAAGTTTTATATATATATATATATATATATATATATATATATATATATATATATATATATATAAATATATAGTGAAAAAACTGAATTTAGGAAGCAACTACTAAGAAACTATTTTCCTTGGGGTTGCAGTTAATTGGAAATGGCCATATTTATAAGTAATACTCTTTGTTAAATTGTCAAGCTTTCGAAAGAATTTATTTTTATTATCAAGATATCTGAAAATACAAAAGTCCTATTTTAGAAAACAGGTAAATTTGTACAATAGCAATAAACTTACAAAGTTGAAGGTGCCTGCATACAAATTGCAGGCATATTTAAATGGAAGAAAATTTTCCTTTTTATTCATTTACATTCAATTACCGCCATCAAACAAATATCGTATTGCTGCTGATTAACTTGAAATACTCATCTATCTTTGTCTGAGCTATCGCAATAGATTCATTTATTATAAAAATTAAAATTACACATTAAAACACATTTCAACCTCAACATAAGATAAGTTTCCTTACCAACGCTGAGGTTATTGATAAAACATTGCGAACTACTACAATATACAGATGATGAAACTGTTAACAGTACTTCACCGGAAAGTATATATATATATATATATATATATATATAATATATATATATATATATATATATATATTATATATATATATATATATATATATATATATATATATATATATATATATATATATATATATATATATATATATATATTATATATTTATATATATAATTATATATATATATATTTATATATATATATATATAATATATATATATATATATATATATATATAATATATAATATATATATATAATATATATATATATATATATATATAATATATATATATATTTATATATATATATATATATATATATATATATATATATATATATATATATAATATATATATATATATATATATATATATATATATATATATACATATCAATTCATGAAGTTATTGGCTGATATAGGTTTGTATTGAAATTGAAATAAAACAAAATTGTTTGGACGTTTCGGAGATCTTTCCTCCTTCTTCAGCATTAAAAGAATTTATATATTGTCTGTAATAAAAACAAATAAGTAGACAGTTATTTGTGAAGAAGTGTTATACTACTCATTTGTTTTTATTACAGACAATATATAAATTCTTTCAATGCTGAAGAAGGAGGAAAGACCTCCGAAACGTCCAAACTTTTTTTTTTTATTTCAATTTCAATACACACCTATAACACCCAATGAATTCATGAATTGATATACTGGATAAAGAAAGGTAATAAAGGAATTGTTTATTTGTATATATATTATATATATATATATATATATATATATATATATATATATATATATATATATATATATATATATATATATAATGTTCAGAAAGATTTCCGCGGTCAGAAGTATTTGAAAAACTTGGTTCACGGAATGAACCGCGTAAAAGATTTGAAAAATCTCGACGTTTCGGCTCCTTTTGCGAAGCCATCTTCAGGAGAAGTAAAAGGGGAAATAATTCAGAATCGTGGCCTCAATCTGCCTACTCCACGAATCGAACGAGGAGGAATCGGAAACAATACGATTGCGTGGTCTCAACCTGCCTACTCCACTAACCGTACTGCTTCCTGTCAACTCAGAAGTCTCAACCTGCCTACTCTTCAGAGTCAACTGACGGGCCGATCGTCGCGTGGCCGTATTTATAGGGGAGGGGGGCGGGTACTCACGCTCATCAGTGCGGGATGCACTCTGATTGGGTGTGACATGGCGACCACTGAGAAGTGGTTTCCATGCTGATGGGAGTCTGTGACTGTCATCTCTGGTGTTCAAACAATTTGGACGTTTTTCTATTTCTACAGCTTCACGGAAAATTCGGGATTTGAAAGATCGGACGGGAGCAATAGTTCTTGTATTGGGGAAATCGATAATGTGGCCTGTTTGGGTGTGATGTTGGGAAAGGGCGTTGGGGATATCTGAGTGTCTTACCGAAAGTGAATGTTCTTTGGCACGAACCTGAATTCGTCGGTTCGTTTGTCCTATATAAGAACGAGGACAATTGGAACAGGGAATCTCATAAACACCGTGATTTTCGTTAGGAATTTTATCCTTGACGGATCTGACCAGATGGGAGAGTTTTTGTTGAGTCAATATTCAATACTCATAATAATTAAATAATCCATATAGGAAGCCTATGGTTTAAAAAATTGATAAAAAATAAATAGGTAACACATCACTAATCCAAAACTTCAACAACAATAAAAATTGGCGATAAAGTTCTTACTAATTCGCTGTTGCCCATCATTAATTGACGAAAGTCTTAATCTTTAGCTTGAGTTTTAACCTTTTCTGAAGAGCATTAATTATAGTACTCAAAAAGAACTGAAGACTTTACTTATATGCTGGCCCAAATTCGTAAATGAAGTCATTATCACGTGGAATGATTTAATTTCTGAAATTCAAGCTGACAATGTTAAACTTCATAATATCCAAAGATATTTTAATTGCACCGAGAGCTGTTATAGAGAGTTTTCATGGTAATTATAAGTTGGGTCATGCGGCAAGTATGAAGATCAGACTCAATTAAGTGATGACAAAGTTCAAACAGGGATAGATGCGATCTCACTGTTTACAGCTTTGTCGTCTTCAATTCTCTTGTTATATCAGTGAAAAACGGAAATGACAGTTATCTGTTCATTAGCCTCGAGGTCGAATAATGAAAAGAAGGAAATTTGGCAATTCATGTTAGTAGTGTACTCATCATTATGTTCTTATCGTACACAAGGTTCCGGTTTTCCTTGATACCTTACGATCCGCTATGTGAGAACTAACTAAATCGCAGTAGGATTACATTACATATAATTAATTCTAGATGTATTGCTTGGTCTATTTGAATGAAGTCGATCAGTTTCAAATTTTTTTTTTGAATGGAACAATACAAATACATTTGGCGTCCACAAAGAAAATTTTTTTTATTTCATTTAACATATATGACTTAAAATAACGAACTCTTGTCTTTGTATAACTCGGAGGTGCAATATAATTATATAAATATATATACCCAACAATTTATCTTTATGAATAGAACCACTAAATTCCGGACATACACAACACCCAAGAGCAAGGTGGGACTCGAACCCACATTCTCGGCTTACTAGCGGTACACCTTACCGCTGGTCTACCGAGGCCTCATATATATAATACTATCTCACTCATGATAAAAGAAGAAAAGAAAACTAAAATAATGTGTCATAACCTAAGGAATTATTTGAACTCTCTTCATGTGCAAAATATCTGATATTTCGGATAACTGTTTTTGTTTTTGGATTTTTTGTTGATAAGTGGATTTTGTAAGAAGGCTCCTGTGCCAGTTTGGATTTGAAACTCTTCTGAAGTCTGTGACAAATAAATGAATTATATATATATATATATATATATATATATATATATATATATATATATATATATATATATATATTTATATATACATTTATATATATATATATTACTATTAGTTTTCCGTAAATTTGTACGATTAAAGCTCTTTCAAATATATGAAAACCTTTTATTTGAATAATTGGTATTATCTGATCTGTTTTTGTTTTTGGATTTTTTGTTGATAAGTGGATTTTGTAATTATTTTTAAAGGCTCCTGTGCCAGTTTGGATTTGAAACTCTTCTGAAGTTTGTGACAAATAAATGAATTATTATTATATATATATATATATATATATATATATATATATATATATATATATATATATATATAATACTATATCAGTGGCGCTCGTGAGTTTTGGTTTGAGGAGGCTACAAGAGGTGTTAAAAAATACACCATAGGCGAAAATTTTTTAGGATTTCCAAGGTCATCCGCCTTTATAATTTAGAATCAAAGTAAAACAAGCACCCTAAGCTATTAATTTGTTTGGAAAAAAAATTTTTTTTCACTTTCGAGTGTATACCTGAGACCTACAACTCCTATTTACATATTCACAAAAACTCTTCTCAGCCCAATTTTAACAATTCACTATTCATCTTTTTTTTTTCTATCACAAAATAGGTACCTACCTACCTACTTAACGAATTTGTTAACTATATCGAGGAATTAATCAATTGTTTTGCCCAGCAAGAACAACGGGAGGGGAGTGAGAGTTTTTTCTGCAAAAAATAAAATAGGACCCTCCCAAAAATAGGATTAAAATAAAATTCTTGTCATAAAAGAAAAACAAAATAAAATAATAAAATATACATTTAGACTAAAAAAAAAATTCAATATAAATTCTTTGCATAGACATCTATTTTTTTATAATTCTGCATAGATGCCAATCCAAGGCAGAAGCCTTAAATAAAAAAATAATGGTTTACATAAAATCCAAAACAAAAAATAAATTCTTTTAAGATTTTTACAAGGAACAACGAATTTATTTGGTATTTTATATATAAGTAATAAAAGTATTAGTACCACCAAACAAACCTGGTGAAAAATAAAATGTTGCCAAAATATGTGTGGACAGCAAAAATAAAAATTATATATTTTTGAAGATTAGCGGGATTCTGCGATCTTCTTAACCGTTAGAAAATGATCTATAATATCCTCATAAATTTTTTGTCTTTCACCAAAAAGTTTTAACCAATTCCTTTTCAATAGACAACAAACTAATATTTTTCACGATCCTGGCTCATTGAATTTTCGTAAATAATTTTTAATTCTCTTAAGAGTGGAAAATACGAGCGCGTCTACGGAACCGATGTCACCCGGATAGAAACAATTAGACAATAGAGTTTTCATAA
The DNA here is from genome assembly GCA_030704885.1 of Cynegetis impunctata. Lineage (NCBI taxonomy): Eukaryota > Metazoa > Arthropoda > Insecta > Coleoptera > Coccinellidae > Cynegetis > Cynegetis impunctata. The sequence continues at coordinate 37,885 of JARQZK010002237.1, read as the reverse complement.
ACATGGGGTAAATCTTGATTCAAATCATTAACCGAAAACAATAATCAAAAACATTTTAAAATTTGATCCTGCCGACACACATGTTCCTGATTTTGGAATTTTTTTTTGTTTTAAGAATGCCTTTCCTATAAGATTAATTAGTGTATTTACCAAGTAATTTTTATTAAATTCGTTCTAAATCCTAAGTGTAGGATTGGTCTTTCAAAACAGAACGACATTCTCAAACTAGTAAAAAAGTACACTGGCCAAAAATATAATTTTTATTTTTGTAGACATAAGAACCATGTGATAAATTCCGGGAATTAGGCAAACGGTATGTCTCTCATTGATAAATTCTTTGTATAATTAATAACCGGTGAAACTGTGGGTTGATGAATGTTTGATCCGTGTTATTAATAGAATTCTTCACATGCTGCATACAAATTTTCAAATTCAGGGTAAAGGATTACTTATACACATCTGTATATATTATCAAAATTTATTATCCTCAATAAACTTTAGAGCAACTCCAAGACATCAGTTAATAGGAGACAATATATTGTCATCCAAATAATGCTATTTTCACCTAACTCTCACAAACGTCACACGTTCGATTGAATGTGTATTTGACACATTGAACTTTGAACAGTTATACTCCGAGTACATCAATTTTAATTAACAAATATATCTAGCTACCAGATAGAACCTAGACATATTTCTCCGGACCGGCCCCTATGAAGGTGTACGGAGATTATCGACATACGCTTACTTTAAAATCTGGAAACGATATAGGAATTACTCACTTTCACTTTCGGAATGTTCACGGGTTGAATGTATAGTTGTCGATTTGGCTCGGCGGGATAGATGATGTTCATCAATGTAGGACCGGAACAGCTAGTGGCGTTTCAGCGGGCGGTGTTAGGAGCCAATAAATTTTACCATGTGTTTTGCTTTTAGGCCTTAGTTGGGCAATGATTTCTCGTAAAGTATTTGCAACCTTGTTTGTCTTTTCAAAATAGAAAATTGCTTGAAATTAGCGTCATATGCTGGGTGGCAGGCAGTACGAATCAGTGGATCTAAAAATTGGCTCAGGAGTTTGATGGTCTTTAGGGAAAATTCATTTTTAGTTAAAATAAATAGACCTATTTTCTAATAACGGCTTCAACGCTTCCGTACAGTGCTTTCATGGGTTTTCAAGGCCACAAAATTAATACAGTTAGGATCATTTGAGAGATTTTTCAATAAAAATTTGAAAAACATTACAAATAGTTCTGCGATCGGTTGTATCCTTCTCTCTTGTGTCCATTATTTATTATATAATGTTCTGCGAACTGAATGGAGCAACAGCAAGGGAGGTTGTAGGCACTGGAGCGTCATGAACTGTACATATGATTTGGTTATTGTATGCTGCTGCTGACCTTTCAACTTATTTATTTATTAGTGATCACGACATTGTTTGGGAGAGGCTTGCCTCCCTTAGCCTCCTTTGACTAGCCGCCCCTGATATATATATATATATATATATATATATATATATATATATATATATATATATATATATATTTATATTTATTTATATATATATATATATATATATATATATATATATATTTATATATATTACTATTAGTTTTCCGTAAATTTTTAGGATTAAAGCTCTTTCAAATATATGAAAACCTTTCATTTGAATAATTGGTATTATCTGATCTGTTTTTATTTTTGGATTTTTTGTTGATAAGTGGATTTTGTAATTTTTTTTAAGGTTCCTGTGCCAGTTTGGATTTGAAACTGTTCTGAAGTCTGTGATAAATAAATAAATTATTATTTTTATTATTATTATCATATATATATATATATATATATATATATATATATATATATATATATATATATCAGGAGCGGCTAGTCAAAGGAGTCTAAGGAGGCTAAGCCTCCTCCTCAATAATATTCCGTGTATCACTAATATATTATATTGAATAGTCAGCATTCAGCATATTCATATTAATCAATATCATATTATTTAATGCACCTACCTTCCTTTTAACCTACATTATATAACGGTATTTACATTTACTGCATTTCATTCATTTCAAGATTTATGGCAACGCTGCGGAGGCTTAGAAAGGTATATTCTCAACGTTCATTTTGCCTGCCACAGAAAAGAAAACAACTGTGCGAATACTGTCAATGAATACTTCATTGCAATAGAAAAGCAAAACACATGTAAATGGCAACACCGATAGATCCTGAGTCTCATACAATGTCGACCAATCACAACTATAGAATTTCGGGTAAAATCGAGTGAATTCGTTGAAAATTAATTTAATCGTAGTGTGATCGTAGTGACTAATGGGAATGGCCGACAACAGCTTGTTTACTTATATTGCTCGCGTATTGTTTTAAAATGAGTTTGGTTACTGAAGTTAATTTCAAAAATTTCAATGGTGACTTAGTGGAATATTTGTTATACCATAACTTTAGTGCACTACACTTTTCTTGATAAGGTGGCCATAAAAGTGAACTGTGTGTTGTTTATTTATAATGACAATGAAATTTTGGGGCAAAATGAAAATCATGTGAGGACTATTAAATACCTTTTTGATAATGATTTGAATCAAGATTTACCCCAAGTTTATAAACTTTTATGTCTAATTGTTTCTATCCCGGTGACATCGGCTTCCGTAGAGCGCTCGTTTTCCACTCTTAAGAGAATTAAAACTTATTTACGAAATTCAATGAGCCAGGATCGTTTGAAAAATATTAGTTTGTTGTTGGTAAAACTTTTGGCGAAAGACAAAAAATGAGGATATTGTAGATCATTTTGCTAACATTAAAGATCGCAGAACCCCGCTAATCTTCAAAAATATATAATAACTTTTTATTTGCTCTCACCAGTTGTTAACAAATTCGTTAAGTAGGTAGGTAGGTACCTATTTTGTGAAAGAAAAAAAAATTGATGAATAGATGAATTGATTAATTGATTAATTGGCTGAGAAGAGTTTTTGTGAATATTGTAAATAGGAGTTGTAGGTCTCAAGGTAGACACTCGAAAGTGAAAACAAATTAATAGCTTAGGGTGCTTGTTTTACTTCGATTTTCTTTAAATTATAAGGCGGTTGACCTTGAAATCCTAAAAATTTTCGCCTATGGTGTATTTTTTAACACCTCTTGTAGCCTCCTTAAACCAAAACCTCACGAGCCGCCACTGATATATATATATATATATATATATATATATATATATATATATATATATATATATATATATATATATATATATATATATTATATTATAATATATTATATAAATATATATATATATATATATATATATATATATATATATATATCTATATATATATATATATATATATATATATATATATATATATATATATATATATATATATATTACCATTAGCTTTCCGTAAATGTGTAGGATTAAAGCTCTTTCAAATATATGAAAACCTTTTACTTGAATAATTGGTATTATCTGATCAGTTGATGGAATTTTTCCCACAATTTATAAGAATGGTCACCTAATCTGTGTTCAGAAACTATGAGTCAGAAGAAAGGGAGATCTATATAAAAATTAACATAGTTTTCAAATTCTGCTGCTGGTGCATTCAAAAAGTATTTATAACGGAACAATGACTTCACGGTTCCCTTATCGACAAAAGACCGAAAATAGGGGATATAAACACATAGAAAATACAAAATTTCAATATTGGTTACACAGGGAATAAATTCCATTGAGGGTGTTTCATGGAAGTTCCAGATCAACATTCACTTCTTGAGATGAAAATTAATATCATGTTTGAATATATTAACTTGAGAACGTAAAGGGCATTAACTGCACTAAATAAACAGCCTATATTTCTGCATTCGTTTTATTTTGTTTCAACGTTTGAGCACATTTAGTATCTTCTTCAGGAATATAGAAACTAAGAATAATATACTGGATAAAATTAACCCCAACAAAAGAAAACACAGGCTACCTACCGATTGTGTATTTTATTCAATATTGTATTCTTCTTTTTCATAGTCCTGAAGACACTAAACGTGTCGAAACTTTGAAACAAAATTAAATGAGTACACATATCTAGGCCGCTTATTTAGGGATGTTATTGACCCTCATGTATATATATATATATATATATATATATATATATATATATATATATATATATATATATATATATATATTATATATATATATATATATATATATATATATATATATATATATATATATATATATATATATATACAGTGGCGCCAACTCCATGGGACCTGTAGGGCCCGAGCCCACTCAATAATTTAAGAAAATTATCATTGATATAAAGATTTGTAAAATCACGAAATTATGTTAGTATTTTTCATTTCAATCATTTAATAATTTAGAGGAATATTAAAAATCTTTATAAAATAGAGAATGAAATACATACAGAATTTTGAATTTTCATTTTCGAAATATAAGTACTAGTTTAGTACTGCATTACCTTATTACTATGTATTAATTAACTATTTCCGAATACTTAAATATCTTTATATTTATTATTTTATAATATCATAAATTATAGCATTAATTTTGAGATATTGTTTTTATTCATTGAACCCTGGCCTCATTCAAAGTAAGCTTTATACACCTATTTCACTTATTAATCAAAGTTCTTCTACTGTGCAACGTGTGTTGATCGTATGACTCTAAAATGCTTAGAAATACTCGAAAACTCACTATTTTCCATCTAAAATTTGGAAAATTTAGAATATATTTATTTGGCCCCCCAACATGTTATATATATATATATATATATATATATATATATATATATATACTTATATATATATATATATATATATATAATATTATAATTATATTTATATAAATATATATATATATATTTATAAATATATATATATATATATATATATATATATATATATATATATATATATATATATATATATATATATATATATATATATATATATATATATATATATATATATATATATTTATATATATATATATATATATATATATATATATATATATATATTTATATATATATATATATATATATATAATATATATATATATATATATATATATATATATATATATATATATATATATATATATATATATATATATATATATATATATATATATATATATATTTATAGGCAGGAATATCAATTACTATCTGTATCCAGTATGAGTTTCAACGGCTCTTTTTCTTTTTAAGTGCGTACACATTTATACCGAGCATATTATATGGTTTGAGAAGGCAGTAATCGCTCTTTGTTTCATGCTTCGCTGTTAGATCTACCAATTGATGCCTGTAAAGGAGGTTTGATCGTTTTGAGGCTTAAGGCAGTAAGCAACAACAATTCAAGTAAAGCAAAAATTAGAATATCTTCAATATGAGATAGTATGAATTTTTGAAATATTCGCAAGGCATGTTTTTCGATCAAATGAACGACAATATAGATGGAGTGTGATTTTCAGTATAACGAGGTCAAATAATCCTGCTGAATATATAAAAACAATACAGTAAAGATTGAATTTATAGTCATCACTCATTCAATGAATGTGCTAACGGATATTCTTCTTAACACAATGAATAAATTATACATTCAGAAAAAATTTGAACGAAAAATACGTGACTGCAGTTTCGAACCTATATACATCTGTTTTCAAAATAAGTCTATAGAGGATAAACCGTTGGGGTTTGGAGAGTGACGTTCACACAGATGTCTATAAATCCACTACTCAAAAAAACATTAAACGAGAAATATGTAGCTGCAGTTTCGAACATATATTTTCAAAATAAGTCTATAGAGGGTGAACCGTTGGGGTTTTGAAAGTGACGTTTACACTGATATCTAGAGGTATCAGACGAACGTAGGTTATAAACTGCAGTCAAACATTACATGGCTAGTTTTCTCCATTAGTATCATATAGAAATTTGGGAGTATCATTGTATTTCAGAAGTATCGTTGTGTGAAGGACGATTCAAAAGGACAACTTGAAATTTATAGCATATATCATATATCACATAAGGAGAACAAAGAAAATTCTTCATAAAATCAATGAATTATAGAAAATGTCAAGTCACCCCGACTCAAGATCTGCATACAACTGTTTCGATCTTTTTGAGATCTCTTCAGTGCAGCTTACTTGACTTGTGAATGAAAATATCTCCAATAAGTTCATCTGCGATTAGGAATATGTTAATTCGCTCCGAGTCAAGTAAGCTGCACTGAAGAGATCTAATCAGATCGAAACAACTGTATGCAGATCTTGAGTCGAGGTGACTTAACATCTTCCCACTAATTCAGCTCCCTTGGAAGATTATTAGATAATTTTTAAACTATTGGAGAATTTTTCTTGTTCAGTTCATGTGACATATAACAATAAGATTTTAAAAACACGGATTGACATCCATAATTAAACATGGAAGAATAGATTTTATTTTCCAAGAGAAACTGTCAATCGCTGCTGAGCTTGCTGTACTTTTCGCAGAACTGCAAATACAAATCTATGGCTAGCTAATTGTCCATTTCTCAGGATCGAGAACGTCTGGCATCGGTGCCCTGCCGCAAAGAAATGAAGTGCAAGGCGGTTCTGTCCATCTGGCGACACTTGTCGATGTACCTACGAGGAAATGAGAGAAGAAGAAGAACAGATCAGCAGAGAGATGCCGAGTTATGTCCCGTCTCCCGCGTTAACATAAACTCACTACTGGTTGCCCCCAGATGTGTATATGCTTCAACGGTCTCGCATATTTTCGCGAAACATCTGCTGAGATGATATGATACTTAATTATGTTCCTCGTTGGTTTTTAATGATTGCGAACCGGGAACATTGTCCGAGTAATATTCGTAACAGAAAATGCGTACGATGAAAACTCGATTCATACGCTGATTTGTCTCGTGTATCGGCACCTTCATGCTGACAAATCGTCTACTTCCCTCATTATTCCGGAAGTATCAATAACTTATAGATTCTTCGATGATAGCGAAGATGTAACCTTAACACATGGATGTCGGAAGAAATTCTTCAATTAATAATATCTGATGTATATTATAGTTTTTTTTTTAAGACGTTCGACAATGTATTTTCATTTCTATATTTCCGCACTTCCATTGTATTTGAAATATACAGTATTTATTCACTTGCGAAGGTTAGAGATTCCAAAATGACCGAAACGAAGTTCCTTATTTCATTATTATTATTATTTTTTTTTAACGTCCGTGTGAAAGGAAAACTCTTTTATAGGCTATATATATATATATATATATATATATATATATATATATATATATATATATATATATATATATATATAAAATATATATATATATATATATATATATATATATATATATATATATATATATATAGGGTGTTCGGCATGAACTGAAAATTTTTTGAAATAATGTTGGGGTCGTTTGCTACCTTTCCCCCCTAGGTGCTAAAAGTCATGGTTAAGAAGATATGTTTTTTAAATTTTATTTTTCAAATTACGCAAAATCCTGGCATTAAACCCATTTTATTAATGCCTATAAAAGCTCCATTTTTTAATATTCTGGAATGTATGCTTGTTCTAATAATTTGAGAAAAAGAATAAATATATCTCCTTAACCGTGACTCTTAGGACCCTGGATCTAAGGGTGAGAAGAAAATTTGGACGGTTCATGTGCCGAACACCTGTTATATGTATATCTCCCTATATATATATATATATCTATATATATCTATATATATATATATATATATATATATATATATATATATATATATATATATATATATATATATATATTATATATATATATGTATATATATATAAATAAATATATATATATATATGTATATATAGATATATATATTATATATATATATATATATTATATATATATATATATATATATATATATATATATATATATATATATATATATATATATATGTATATATAATATTTATAAATTTATCGACATAATCACTAAAATCCTTTGTAATTATGCATAATAATCCATATTTTTCGTATCGCCGTGTTCCCATTATATGTTTTCATGGTAATATTGTTATCAGAAAATATGTTCCATTGATTATCGCCCTAACGAGAATATTATTTTTGTTGTACTGAAATCTGAATGAAATTTTTTCTCTTGAAAAGATCCTTATTTAAATATCTCTGATTATTTTTCAATTAATTACTCTGAAACGTTGCAAATTTATTTCATTGTACCGGCTATTTGATACAAATATATAGCCAAAGGAACTTTGTTCCAATCGGGTGTACCCACGGCCCTCTCGTCTCTTTTCCTTCAGATTAAATTAAACAATATTGTATATTAATAGTGCCACAAATTTTTCAAATTTGTGGCTCAAAAGGGTTTTGATGAATAAAAAACATTGAATAATTGAAATCGACTGGGTAGACGTCTCTAATAAGTACGGATGTATGTATGTATTCTTACGACAAGTATGTAGTCTATATAACCTATGAAATATATAATATAGTATAAATAATATCAAGCAATGTGTCTCATTATAGTCTTCGGTTTTATTATATTTCTATGTCTGTTATTTTTTATTTATTGAATATATTCCCATTCAGATTATTTATAATTTTTTTTTTGATATGGAGATACATTTTACAGTTTACATTTATAATTATAATGAAATCTGATAATCAACAATATAATTCAAACAATCCGATTCGTTCTTCAACTTAATACAATATTATTCAAATTTGTCAATTTAAATTATGTTTTTAATTCAACACTTTTTTTAATTATTGTTAATTTCAGTGATTGGCAATGGGATGAAACACAAGTTGACAGTGGGTACATATAACTTTACTACAAAAAACTATAAAAGTTATTTAGCTAAAGCAAAGTACACCATAAGGAATCAAACATCAGAATTATCATTACTTATTTTAAGTGAAAATTTGATTAAAATCATAATTTTACTGCTGTTGTACAGATCGCTTTTATGCAATTCTACTTTGATAAACATATGCAATAAGCAATTTTTTCCAAGAAAAATTACCCATTACATTATATAAACTCCGTTTTCTATAGAATATTCATTACATTGGAATGACTGAAGTGATGATCAAATTTTATATTGCTGCCACATAAATATCAAATTATATTCTTAGATCGAAATCCTAACAATTTCCGGAACCACAGTAGCTCGATATGTCGTGAAGTAAAATAAATACCTTTAACTCAAGGACATATTCTCTGTGATGGTGTTTCAAAGATTATATTTGATTGTTACACCTGACTAGATAATCTTAATAGATTCTATTGAGCACTTTTAATAAATTGACGCTTTTATTACATCAACAATGTTCTAATATGTCTCTGTAGCTTCATTGAATTAAATGATTTTATCCATGTAAAATCAAACGTAAAAAATACTCCTTTAAATAGAATCGAATCGTGTTGAACATGGTTTATCAAGTCATTTGAAGCAGTAGAGAAAGTAACTTTAGATACGAATATACTAAATACACTTTAATTCGTGGATTCTAATTTGAAATACAAATTTTGCGTCAGATATGAATACTTTGTTGCAAAATTTTTCTACTTGAAGATTCAGAAAATGTGGTTTACTTTCATTATATAGGTATATATATATATATATATATATATATATATATATATATATATTTATATACATATATATATATTTAAATATATATATATATATATATTTATATATATATATATATTTATATATATATATATATATACATATATATATATATATATATATATATATATATATATATATATATATATATATATATATATATATATAGATATATATATATATATATATATATATATATATATATATATATCAATCTTACGACTTGCGGAGAATACGTAGAGGTGCTTTGAACTTGGATGGTACTCGGATATCCTTTTTCTGGATCTAACGAAGGCATTTCATTGTGTACCTATCTTATCCACTTTTTTGGTCGAAGTTCAGGAGATATGGTTTTGTGGAAGGCAGCGTTGCGTTGGTTTCTTCATTTCTGTCTGGTAGATGTCAGTCGGTGTTCTCTTGTGGAGCTTGGCCCTATAACAAGTCTATTTCCGTCGGAGTTCCGCAGGGATCTATTGCGGGTTCGATTTTATTTCTGGTATTCATAAATGATCTCCCAGACTATCTCACTCCAAAAGTAATTTTATTTGCTGATGATCTCTATTATTGAATACAACAAGCTTCCAAAAGACATTATAAGTTGCAGTTCTATCATACATTTCAAAAAATTACTTATAGATTACCTAAAATCAAAATATATCTACATCAGTTTGGGGTTTATTTACCACTTCTGCACCGTTTCACTTGTTTTGGACTTATAAAATATGTAAAATAATATAATTTTCATTTGTTTTCGTTTGTTTTGTTTTTCGTTGTCATTTTATGTTCTTTCTCAGCAGATTTTCTACTAAAATGTTATTATTGTCAAGATGTAACATTTATTTATATATTGTATATTAGGATACCTATATTAATAAACTGACTTTACTTTACTCTATTGGTGGTTAGGATGTGGATCTTGTTCGAAGTATTTGTGAGGACTAGCGCACGAAAGCTGAACGTTGGTTTGCTCAAAACAGACTCAAACCATCTTCATAAGACTGATGATGTAATCATTTTTTTTTTTTTTTTAAATCGAGGGACCTACAGTTTAACGCCGGTTCCGAACGGCCAATGGGCTTGTAATCTGAGTACATTACCCAACATTTTTTAATTATTATTAACCACTGAAAACCGGACATATACAACACCCAAGAGCGAGGTGGGAATCGAACCCACAATCCTCGGTATACAAACGGTAGAAGGCATTTCACCTTACCGCTGGGCTACCGAGGCCTCCGATGTAATCATTATTACTTTGCAATAGCTCTTTGAGAAACTGGCAAAACCATATAGGTATAGTCTATGTCATCCTTGTTCAAAATTTTAACGGCCTTTATGAATTACTTTACTATCATTCTGAACTTGATCTACTTTTAACCTTCCCAGATAAAGTATTTGCTCTAGGATCACGCACAAAAGGTTATGTGTGTGAAAGATGAAATCATTCGATTTTTTGTGTGATGTAGATATAAATATCCGTTAAACTAATCCAGATTTTGGTTACTTCGTAATCTACTTCCCGAAAAGCTATTACGTTATCACTTCTGATTCCTTTGGAAAACAACTACAATAAATTGGGAGACATTTCCTAATTTAAATTACGTTAATTTCCAAAGGTGAATTCTGAATTCTCGGAGGCAATTTGCGTTTTAGACTTATTCAAATCAACGTTATTAATGAGTCTAATTAAAACGAACGAAGATCTGAAAATTTTGTGCATCAGTGGTCGCCGACAATTTCTGAGAACATTGGAAAAAATTGACAGTTGCAATGAATTTTATGGAAGAATTGCAAGAATGCTTCTTGATACGGTATCGGAATAAACGTTACCAATTTTATTTATCCGTATTTCCGAATAAAGAAAGAATTCAAAACATACAAAGACTTGACGTATATTAAACAAACTAGTTTAAATATTTAAAAAATATCACCTGACTTAAACGGAAATAGCAGGAAGTATTTCATGAAGAAAAAATTCGATGCAGGCGGTCCTCCTAGATTTCTGGAATACTCACAAGATATTTACCTACTGCGCTTTTATAATGAAATATTATCAACATTTTTCGAATTTCACACCCACATATATTGGTGTTATACTGTACCTTTTCCGCTCTTCGAACTCGATATTGAATATAAAACTTACATGAGAAACTGAAAAAAAGTAACACAATTCTACAAAAAACTTTCTGTTTCGTCATAATGGACTATTTTGGCATTAGATATTAGCCTATTTCATTGATATCTGTCCGTTGAAATATAGATTTACAAAATATCTGAAAATAATTGAAAAATGATTGGAGTGCATCGCGTCGAGATGCGATTCGAACCGAATAAATTATGGTTTGAAAAATCAATCTTCAATCGAAATAAAAATTAGAAAATAATCCTTTTTATTGAAGAAAAAAAATTCGCGAAGTGCATCGAGTATGATAGCAAACTGATAAAAATTAGAAAATTATTTATTCAAAAAAAAATATTCTCGATTCGATCGAATTAGTATCCGCGAAGTGCAGCGCGGTTGAGGAAAAGAGTTGAAACCTACAAAGGATCATATTTCAACATGAACTCAATCCACGTACCTAATTTCATCCCCCTAACTCAATCTTCAGAAGCTGTAGCATAATTTCAAAAACCATGATAAGACAAGATATTTACGTGATAATGGAAATGGTTGGAAAAATTTACACAAATTTTGATAGTTTCGTTCTGCCTCCAGATGCCAAATTTCAGCTCATTTGGTTTGATGGGAGCCGCTGAAAATTCCAAGATGTACCGGAAAAAAAAAATATATATATATATATATAAATATATATATATATATATATATATATATATATATATATATATATATATATATATATATATATATATATATATATATATATATATATATATATATATATATATATATATATATATATATATATATAGATATATAAAAAAAAATAAAAAAATCTTCTTACATAGTACGAGGTGAATTTTAGTTTATTATATACCGAGCGAAACTACCTAAAAACAATCGGCAATCTTGAATTATTTTAATTCTACCTCCAACAGCGGAATGTTAAAAATATCAATATAGCCACTGCAAAGGCATGAAGTGATAGATAGGCTGCTTGGGTATTATTGGACACTCGTTAGTATTACATATTAATCGATTGCAATAACTACGTCAATATATGCAACGCTTAACCATACACAACGGTCGAAGACTACCTACCGTATTGAGAAAACACATTCACTACGATGTTTCCCGCCTAAAATGCTTAGTTTCCACTCCTCCAGTCAGAGATAAAAATAACACAAATTGTCGACTATTTCATCTATACTCAATTTTTCACTAAGCTTACAGAGGAATTATACAAAAGCTTGCTGAAAAACAGAATTATTAATGAGTTGATATTTCATCACTAAATTGATGCAAATTGGTAAGCAAATGTATTTTATATATTTGAATTATTTTAACCTGTGTTGTATTTTTACTTTCTCATCTTTTATTAACAATAACACGCTTCTGATGTCCGCAAACCTATTTTATAATAAGTTAATGTTTCGTCACGCTATTTGTGAGTTTTTCAAAACTTTTTTTTCCATATTTATATTTATATATATATATATATATATATATATATATATATATATATATATATATATATATATATATATATATATATATGAATATATGTATATATATATATATACCTTTTAAATAAATCAAAATCGAAACAGGAAGCAGATCCACCTTCTATTTCCCATTCATGAATGGCTGGATAACATTGTACATCGAACAATTAACAACAGAAAAGATGTTAGAATGTTTACCAAGGATTAACGCGTGTACAACCTGATGATGGCTATGCATACTTTATTGTTCATAACAATTTCGCGGTAACTATCAATGGACGTTTAATCATTCCAAACTGAAAGAGAAGAATATCTAGAAAGTGTACAAGGGTTATTCGAAATAAAACTTGACACGCGCTGAACATCTGATAGGATAACGCACACCTGATAGTCATGAAAAAAACAGATCAAATTCTATACAGAAAACTAGCAGTATACATATTGATATTGAGGAAAGGCATAAATGTATAGTTTCAATTTCAGTGGAACTCTTATTTTTGGAACAATTATGTGTCGAATATATAGCAGAATTATCGTGGTTGCTCGATAAAAATGAGAACAAATATGATACGTGACATATTTTTCACCTAAAGCTGTTCAATTAATCAATTTTCTTAGTTTCGTGAAGATTATACTTAGATCCTTTAACAAGAAAATTCAATATGATAATATGAAGCATATTAATATATCCTAGCATAAATATATCCACAATTCGCAGAATAATTGACATGTTTAGGAACTGATAAAATGCTACTCTGTAACTATTTAACATCTTTTAATAATAATTTACTGTTGTGATACTAAATGAATTTCTGAATCAGTTAAGATAATAGAAGTAAGATGATATCATCCAAGAGGAGGTGAAAAATAATAAAATTATAATTATATATGAGACAAGAAACACATTTCTATTTCATTTGTGAACGTTTATTATTTGCAAAATGAAATGATCTTTCATACGTTGAAAGTTAAATTTTACACAGAAAATATGAAAAGATAACACTGGTGCCTTCATTACATATTCTTTTACAGATCTTTCAACCCTAAGAGAATATGGTTGTCAGATTAGTACTTATATTTTTAAGTTTGTTGGAGAATTGATTATAATATTTATAACTAATTCATATATTCTTATAACGACAGTCAGGACTTTGAATTAATGATTAAATTTTTTAACAGTTTTAATTTTTGTTGATAAGAAAAGGAGCGATTTCAAAATTAACTTTTCCTATAAAAATTAAGAGCTACTGTAAAAATTTTCAATTTTTGATCAATTTTCAAGAATTTACAATGATCCAACAAAATCTACAACATGATACAATAACAATATCGATGCAGTTTTATGAGACATGTACATAAAACGGTATCGCATACATATGTGTACTAGATTTTTTAAATTAATAACTCTCAAATATAGTTAGTTTATTTCATTGTGTCTATTTGATACATAACATATAGCGAAAGCAGAGTGTTCCACGACACATTCTACAAAAAACTTTCTGTTTCGTCATAATGGACTATTTTGGCATTAGATATTAGCCTATTTCATTGATATCTGTCCGTTGAAATATAGATTTACAAAATATCTGAAAATAATTGAAAAATGATTGGAGTGCATCGCGTCGAGATGCGATTCGAACCGAATAAATTATGGTTTGAAAAATCAATCTTCAATCGAAATAAAAATTAGAAAATAATCCTTTTTATTGAAGAAAAAAAATTCGCGAAGTGCATCGAGTATGATAGCAAACTGATAAAAATTAGAAAATTATTTATTCAAAAAAAAATATTCTCGATTCGATCGAATTAGTATCCGCGAAGTGCAGCGCGGTTGAGGAAAAGAGTTGAAACCCGCAAAGCTTCATATTTCAACATGAACTCTATCCAAGTACCACATTTAAACCCTGTAACTTAATCTGCCCAAGCTTTGGAGTTGGGCAAATGTTCAAAAGCCATGAAAAAAGAAGAAGTATCTACGTGAAAATGGCAATGTTTGAAAAAATTTATCCAAATTTTGATACTTTCGTTCTGCCTCCAGATGCCAAATTTCAGCTCATTTGGTTTGATGGGAGCCGCTGAAAATTCCAAGATGTACCG
>JARQZK010002237.1:2500-20000 GCA_030704885.1 Cynegetis impunctata | reverse complement strand
GTATGTGTAGTTCGTAGGTATTCCTCTAACCGACACAAGCGCGGGAACTAGCAGGTCGTTAGCCTATGAAGAAAACCTGCTTCACCGGTCCACCAATATCAAAAATCAGAGGCGTCTCCTCGGATGCAAGTGCATCTCAAGAAACTATCTTACCTGTCGCATCACCTAGAGAATATCAACGGTTTTTGTGAATGCATAAATTTGTCAAAACTTTCGAAATTCTTACAAAGCGGAAAAAAAATATTGACTTTTACCCCAAAATGAATGAACAGGTTTGATATAATAAAAACTTTCGTTTTCAGGATTCGTATTCGATTGCGTGTTTTAGTCTACTTACTCTTTCACTTTTCAACTAATGGTTAATACGAACTTATCGTAGGTTACACTCCAAACACTTGGCGATTGAAAGGTAGTTCCCATAATGTGTAACCATAATAGTAACACTCAAGCTGTATTCGTGTTTGCATATTGTAATGTGTTGGGAATTAAAATTGAGTTAAAATTTGTCATTTTAACTCAATTTAAAAAATTCTAGTAACATATGTAGCCAAAATATTTCCTGAATAAAGACAGAAAGCATAAATCATTTTTTGTTTAATGTTGTACTACAATAAATCAGTTATTTGACTATAATTTCAACGTAAGTTTGAAACGTTTTATTTTGTATCTTTTCCTATTGTAAATAAGATCATTTTATACTTTTAAAATTACTTTGTTTTACTTTCACGAGGTCTATCGAATCATTCAGCGCCAAGAGAAGCTAAACAGTTATATTTTTAAAGACTTTAAGGCAAGTAAGTGATAAGTCTTAAAAAGTTATACACCTTTTTTGATATGGAAACAATATTTCAACGATAGTCCCTAACCTAGGTTCAGGTTGAACACTTTGACAATTTACTTAGTATTGTCGTACTTTGGCTGCATCCTCATCTGGTGGATAAGGTAGATTGCGTTTTATTCACATTTAATTGGAATATTCTCTAAGATTTTTCAGTGAGAACGTTTATAGCGACACATCATCCTCTATGTGAAACAACAACGTTTTCTCTAGTGATACGCATATCAAGGGAAATGAAGGCGCCGATTTACTCGCCAGAGAAGGAGCACAAACGCCACTTACTGGCCCTGAACCTTTCTGTGGTATAGGAAAATATACCTATAAGAAAGAGTTTCGGGAGAAGGAGGAAACCGAAAGAGAAACACCATGGCGGAATCTTCCACTGATAGATCGATCACTTTAAAATTGCAAGATCCAAAGGATATCTGGATCTCAGTAAGAATAAACTACACCTTCTCACTGGCTTCCTTACTGTCGTCTAAGGAAGCATCTGATGAGAATAGGTTTATCAGAAACTGACGAGTGTAGATTCTGTGGGGAGGAGGAGGAAACTCCTATTCACCTGGCTACAGAATGCCTCGCCATTGCAAGCCAACGAAAGAAATGCTTTGGTCAAGAAACTTGTAGGAGTGAGGACATAAACTCGTTGAAGCATTTCCAGATATTGGAGTTCATTAATACTCTGGAACTAGAAGGCGAGCTGAGGTAATAATAATAATAATAATAATAATAATAATAATAATAATAATAATAATAATAATAATAATAACAATAACAATAACAATAACAATAACAATAACAATAACAATAACAATAACAATAACAATAACAATAACAATAACAATAACAATAACAATAACAATAACAATAACAATAACAATAACAATAACAATAACAATAACAATAACAATAACAATAACAATAACAATAACAATAACAATAACAATAACAATAACAATAACAATAACAATAACAATAACAATAACAATAACAATAACAATAACAATAACAATAACAATAACAATAACAATAACAATAACAATAACAATAACAATAACAATAACAATAACAATAATAATAATAATAATAATAATAATAATAAAATTAATGATAATGATAATAATAATAATAATAATAATAATTATAATAATAATAAAAATAATAATAATAATAATGGTTTACTGATCCTGTAAGACATATTATTACATGTATAGGACAAGTCATAAAGATATACACACAAAGATTACATCATTCAAAAATATATTCACTGAAATTATAGCTGTAGTAATCTTTTACATTATAGAAACATTCCTTTAATAAAAAGTTTTTGACAGTCTTCTTGAATTTGTTTTTCCGAAGATTTTGAATACATCGTGGTAGATGATTAAAGATCTTAACACTCTGATAAAGTGGAGACAATTCAAACTTAGGAGTTTTATGAATGGGAAAATACAATTCATTCTTATTTCTGGTATCATGTGAATAAAAACTAGAAATTTTAACAATACTATCCTCATTTTCTTTCACATATATAAGACATTTAAATATAAATAAAGCGGCCAAAGTGATAATACTATTGTCTATGAAAAGGGGTCTGCAAGTGGACCGTGGATGGCAATCGAACATTAAACGAACTATTCGTTTTTGAATGACGACTACTCTATTAACCTCTGAAGAATTACCCCATAGCAAAACATTGTAAGATAGGTGACAATATACCAAAGAATAGTAGACGTTAATAAGAACTTAGCGGAAGAGAACTTTTGACTCTACTTAACGCGTAATAGGAGCTGTTGAGTTTTTTACATAGGGCATCAATATGCGAATGCCATTTTAGACATCTATCAATGTGTATACCCAGAAACTTAACATGGTCATTAGATGAGATAACCGTATCCAAATGCTGAGCCAGATACACTAAAACGAATGCATTCTGTTTTATTGACATTCATGGCGTAGATGGCGTAGTACAGAAAACAGCTCTGATAGGGGGGTACAATGGACCATAAGGTTGCAGTACAACATAACCCCAAACTAACTAAATAAATAGATAAATAATGCCCCATCTGAGCTATTTCATAGCCATTCTTAAGATCTAATGAATCCGTGCTTCCTTGATATTTCAGCTTCATGAAAAAATTCCATACAAATCCTAACCCACGAATTATTCTGTGATACAATTTCAACTTGAGAGGAGTCAAAATTTGATTTTAAAGTAACTTCGGATATGAAGTGCATGGTGACGCAATGCAGATATAGTCTTTCTCTCTTCTAACAAGATATATATGATATTTGAGATGCTTAATGAGAATTGAAACCACAGATTTATAAATAACTGGTACAAGTCGATTACGTATACAAACTCATTCGAACTGTCATCTTATAATAAATTAATCATAATAGTGCGTTTACCCTCCGATTTGGAATCTTATCAATATTATGGGATATTTACGAGCATTTCATTATTGCAATTCAGTGAACCATTGAAGTCAATTAGAAACCTGTACGCCGTTGTGAGAAGTTAATTCACGTTATGAGAGAACATTACCGTCTGTGATAATTCCTTCGAGAGTGATTTAGTAGATAGTGGATCTTAATTTCCGGAAGTTAAATCAGCGCCAGGATTTCATGCGATAACAATTTTGACGTCACAAAGCAATATCCAATATAAATTAATAAGTTCATTGAAACACCGAGTTTCTGTCGTTGTTTCAGAAAAATAAAGTCATTTTGTAGATAATCCTTTTGGTGATTTCCCATGTTGATATCGTATTCATTTTCATACATTGAGAATCTGATTGAAGTCAAGAAATTGTTCCTCATCTCACGTTACACTCTAGGGACTCTAGGCGAATGCGAAGCTAGGCTCAAAATTGAAACATAATGTGAGCGTAACAAGGGCGATCCTTTCATCGAGGGCAGAATATTTGGATAAAGAAACAGATAAATTCAATATGTGAAAATAAGATCTATTTGATATATTTTTTTTCAAATATATGAAGTAAGGGTTAGTTATTTATTAGATATAGATATATATATATATATATATATATATATATATATATATATATATATATATATATATATATATATATATATATATATATAATATATATATATATATATATATATATATATAAATATATATAACTTTTTGATAATTATTAGCAATAACAGGCTTGGTAAATCTCAAAAAACTCGATTTTATTAAAAAGTTGACGTTTCGCCACGCCATTCATGGCTTTTTCAAAACTTTTGAAAAAAACAACAGAGAACGGTCACAGCCAAAACATTTTAATGAGCATAGTAGTCTTCTTTAACTGTTCAAATTTTTTCAAATTAATAAATGTCAAAGAAATTTCAAAAGTTTTGAAAAAGCCACGAATGTCGTGGCGAAACGTCAACTTTTGATAAAATCGAGTTTTTTGAGATTCACCAAGCCTGTTATTGCTAATAATTATCAAAAAGTTAAAAATAGTTCACAGGCAACAACAATTCAAATAAAAAAAAATATATATATATTGGTATATCATAAAGTTATCTGGAGAATTAATGAAATCTTTCGTAATTATACATAATACATATGTTTCGGATATTTTTGATATCATAGTTAATATTGTTGTCAGAAAATATGTTACAATGAACATTGCTTCAATGGGAATATGGTTTTTATCAAACCTGCTATTATATAATATAGCAAAAAGACATTCTGTCCAACCGGGTGTCCCACTCGTCTGTTTTCACTTTGTAATTTGAGGAAGTCTATTTCGTAGGTCATACAGACCATATTGAAGGGTTAAAAACAGAAAGATTTCCCATATCAAGATTTTATTACCATATAGTTTCTATATCTACTTAGCATTTAATAGACAGACAATTCACGCTCACTTGGTCTTAAATATCTGAGCAATCATCTAGGTGTCCATTTGGCTCAAACTCTTGAATAGCGCCAAAGGGACCAAGGAATACGATGCGAGCTCATCGGAACCAGGACATGCAAAAGAACCGACGACAATGGTACTCGAACCGAATAAAAGGAATGTGAGTTTCGTAACAGTTTGCCGAAAATACAGCGGTACGCCTGTGGATTAAAAAAAAACTGATGATACCTGCGAGAATGCCTAATGTTTTGGCGGGAAACGCGTGGTCAATGTCATCGCCATAGTGAACTCGTCATAACTCAATACTGAAATGAGCACTTTTTCCTCGAATTCTTTCACGGAACTCACCAGAAATGCGCAAAATCCTTTCGGATACGCCAGAAACCGTGATTCAATTTCGAACTTGGGGAAATAATATAATTGCAGAAGAAACAAGAGCGTCGAATAGCGAATGGCGAAATCTGACGAGTTGCTTATGTTCAGACATTAACATAGAGGCAAAATGTTGGTCAGTTATTCATAGCACGAACGACGTCAACGAAAGTGATATTTACTTTTTCGTCTAACAACTTAGCTCAAGACAGATTCGATCGATAATTCTCACTAACTTGGAATTAGGTCAGAAATTATGGAATTGAAAAAAATTGTGGAAAGTAATTTGTTCTGAAGATATTGACTCAATTTCAAGTATGATGTCATCATCTATTTCTGCCCGACAATCTGGAGTCACTGAGTATAGGTAGATGAGTTCTATTGCTACGTAACATATTTATAACAATGTGAATGAAAAATGATCCGGTTGGAAAGAAGTTCCTTTATATATTATGTATGAAAGAATAAAAATAATCTTTAATGAAAAAAGGTAACCCTAATAAACAAAATTCATAAAAATGCTAACATAAAATTTCTACGTTCTATAAATATCAAATCTATTTTCGGAGGCTCCGTGGCTGAGAGGTTATAGGTAGCGCTATGCCGTCTTCGTTGACGGAGTTGGTGGGTTCGATTCCCACCGTATTCCTGGGTGTTTGTACGCGTCCGATTTAAGTGGTTCCCCTCATTTATTAAAGTGATGGCTAAATGTCCAAGTTGACGAAGCCAAAATTGTACGGAGGTCGGGCGCGTGTGAGAGGGCACACGTCCCACCTCTTTTAAAAAAAAAAATAAAAAATCTATTTTAAAGAGTTATGAACAATCTAGGTATAACTCCAACAAACACATATTTCAGAAATGACATTCAATGTAACGTTTTGGATAGATTTCAATAAATGTTTTTAAAAAATGAGCAATGATTGACTAGACTCAACTATGTCTGGTGATTTGTAGTATGCAACAAACCCTTTAAAAAACAAAAAACTTAAATAGCAGGCACAATGAAATACCTAAATTAATACCGTTTGAAGATTGTTAAATGAAAACACTTAAGAAATTTCAACCCAACCCGCTATTCTATTGTAAAAAAAATTCGTGAAGTGCATCGCGTACTGTTGAAGTGAATAGTCACCACGAAATGCAGCGCGGTTGTGAAACCCACAAAGGATTGGAAATATATATATATATATATATATATATATATATATATATATATATATATATATATATATATATATATATATATATATATAATCTCTTGATAATTATTAGCAATAACAGGCTGGTTGAATCTTAAAAAACTCGATTTAATTAATAAATTGACGTTTCACTATGACATACATAGTTATTCAAAACTTTTGAACAAAATTGAAAATTCTTTGACATTTATTGACTTGATAAAATTGAATAGAAAAGATTGATCTATCTTGTTAAAAATTCTTTCAGTCTAATATTAACATTCAAAATTGTTTCATTAGAAGGCAAGGGAAACTACAGAAACCTTTACCTATGTAATGTTCGAAAATAATAGTAATAGGGTACTATTTATTTAACAGAAAGAAATTAGTCACGGGAAAATATTGAAAAAGTAGAGCAGAATTATCGGTATAGAACGTTTATATGGAAGCAGCCGTTGACACGTGTTTCGGACTCTTTGGTCCTCATCATAGTATTTCAATCCAATACTTAGCTACGCCGTTCTGATGAGGACCAAAGAGTCCGAAACACGTGTCAACGGCTGCTTCCATATAAACGTTCTATACCGATAATTCTGCTCTACTTTTTTAATATTTTCCCGTGACTAATTTCTTTCTGTTAAATAAATAGTACCCTATTACTATTATTTTCGAACATTACATAGGTAAAGGTTTCTGTAGTTTCCCTTGCCTTCTAATGAAACAATTTTGAATGTTAATATTAGACTGAAAGAATTTTTAACAAGATAGATCAATCTTTTCTATTCAATTTTATCAAGTCAATAAATGTCAAAGAATTTTCAATTTTGTTCAAAAGTTTTGAATAACTATGTATGTCATAGTGAAACGTCAATTTATTAATTAAATCGAGTTTTTTAAGATTCAACCAGCCTGTTATTGCTAATAATTATCAAGAGATTAAAAATAAATCACAGGCAACAACAATTCGAATAAATATATATATATATATATATATATATATATATATATATATATATATATATATATATATATATATAATATATATATATATATATATATATATATATATATATATATATATATATATATATATTTATATATATATATATATATATATATATATATTATATATATATATATATATATATATATATATATATATATAATATATATATATATATATATATATATATATATATATATATATATATATATATATATATACAGTGCTTTCATGATGAAAGAAACAAATTCATTAAAAAATTAGGTTTCTATTTCATGTTAAAATCCTCGGACAGGTCGATTAGTATTTTTATTTGGGCAATTTTCGCAATAAAAATTTTGTATACAGGGTGTCTCATTCAAGAGCTATGGCTTTGTCATTAGTTTTTTTAAAGGTAATACCCTGTATATTATTTCACTTTACAATTCTACGATAAATTCTTATCACTTTTTGTGAACATACCATATGCCTCAACTTGATGGATTCCCAGATTATAACGGAGATAGTGGAGCACCTGGAGATTTAAAATGTGGATTAAAAGTACAAAAAAAAATTTAGGTAAACATTGTCATTAAATCTGAAGAATGAAATTTCACATGTACCATCTGAATTCATTCACTGGTGCTGTATAGTCCGCAGTTTTCACGTTTTTAACGCTCCAGGCACTACACTACTTCATTGTTTAAGAAAATGCAATTACTTGAGAGAGAACGTATTGAAGTACTTATGATGATTGGTTTTGGAGATAGGGTGCGTTCACAAGAAGAAGTCTGCAATCTATTCAATGAAAATCATCCTGATCGTCCGCAAATTACTAGATCGACAGTCAGCAAAATTGAATCAAAATTCAGGAGATACGGCCACGTTAGAGATTTACCTAAAGGAAGCCCACCGAGAGTATCTGAAGAAAAAGTGCTGAACGTTCTACTAGAAACCCAAGATAACCCTCATACATCCATTACTACAATTTCCAATAATTTCAATTTATCAGTAGGGTCCGTGCATAAAATACTTAAGGTAAATAAGTATCATCCCTATAAAATTAAGCTGGTACATGAATTATTAGAAGACGATTTTGACCGCAGAGTACAGTTTTGTGAGCAGATTCTTGAAATTCATAATCAACATCTAAATTTCATTACAAACATAATTTTTTCTGATGAAGCCACCTTTACTTTAAATGGCCACGTCAACAGACAAAACTGTAGGTATTGGGCGACCGAGAATCCTCATTGGATGCAAGAATGCCACACACAGCGGCCTCAAAAAATTAATACATGGGCAGCGATTGTTCGAAATCGTATAGTTGGTCCCTATTTTTTTGAAAGAACACTAAACGGAGAGGACTACTTGAACTTTCTCCAGTTCGAACTCATTCCGGCTTTAGCTGTTTTGTTTCCTAACCCACAAGATCCTGACATACCTAATAACGAGATATGGTTTCAACAAGATGGGGCACCTCCTCACTATTCAATCGCTGTTCGACAATTTCTTGATGCAACTTTTCCCAACAGATGGATAGGACGGAGAGGTCCGATTGAGTGGCCGCCAAGATCACCGGACATAACCCCATTGGATTTTTTCTTATGGGGATATTTGAAGTCTAAAGTTTATTTGAATAGACCAAATAATATTGATGATCTAAAAGAGAGAATCAGGCAGGAAATAAGACTTATCAGTCCAGAAGTAATTGAAAATGTGCAACGGGAAACATTGAATCGACTTCAAAAATGTCTCGAAATAAACGGACAACAGATTGAACATATGTAAAAATTAAATTAGTAATTACATTTGTGTGTTTTCATATCGTACCTCTCATTACCCACTATCTCCGTTTCTGGCAATCCATCGAGTTGAGGCATATGGTATGTTCACAAAAAGTGATAAGAATTTATCGTAAAATTGTAAAGTGAAATAATATACAGGGTATTACCTTTAAAAAAACTAATGACAAAGCCATAGCTCTTGAATGAGACACCCTGTATACAAAATTTTTATTGCGAAAAATGCCCAAATAAAAATACTAATCGACCTGTCCGAGGATTTTAACATGAAATAGAAACCTAATTTTTTAATGAATTTGTTCCTTTCATCATGAAAGCACTGTATATATATATATATATATATATATATATATATATATATATATATATATATATATATATATATATTATATATATTAATAAATATATATATATATATATATATATATATAATATTACCAAGAATAATTCTATACAAGTAAGAAGAAATATTCTATGTTTCCTAATTCACATCTTGAACCTTTCTAAAACTAAAGATGCCGTCCGCGTTGTAAGAACTGCCTCTCAAAACGCTTAGCTCCAATTCGTCTAGTATCTGGATCGAAACGTGCGACAAAGAATATTTCGTTAAAAATTAAAATTTTCTAGACTGTCTTTTCAAAATATAAGTAATAAAAGAATGCTCTTATAGTCACACAAATTTAATACCATTAAGGAAGCCCTGAGAAATATTTGGATAATGTATTCAATCGCTATCTAGAAGAACAGCGCCCTAACTGAAATTTGGCACTCGAAAAGGTTATTCTATATTTCATCTAGACCTCATACACTATATTCATTTGACAGAAAAAACAATCGGTTTGTCAATTTGGATTACCAATCTAGTCAGGCAGTTAATCTACAACTATTAATAGAACAGCGACAGGCCTTGAACCTGTGACAGTGCTACAGGCACTTCCTAGGTAAATGCTTCGAGCTCTCATATCCAGCTATTCCACGAATATGACATTCCACCGCTTTTGTGTTAAACTCAACTGACAATTGTACTTTCAGCACCACTTGTTTCACTCATTGCTACCATGATAAGTGAATGCGGAAAATAAATTATAAAAGAAAATAAGAACAGAAACACATATAGTAGGAGGTGCAATGCTAGGTCCTCTTCAATAAAATATCATATCGTATAGCAACCTACTGCATAAATAGATACCACTAATTCTCGGACATTTCAGAAATGCACATTGTTTATATCAGCCGAAAGCCTTTGAAATTGATTTACCTGAAAAGTTTTAAAATATCCATAAAGCGTTATCTGGTAACCAATTGACAAACCTTTTGAATCTTAAAATCGATATACCTGCTAACAACTGAATACTATTTAAAAGATTTTGTACTCCCTGTCGACCCATTAAAGTAGATTTTAAAGGAATTACAACCGTGCCCCCGCTGAATAAATTTATAATTAGCATATATTTTTATGATAGAATGTTCCTAACACAAGACGGGAGTATTTAAATCTTGTAGATTTTGCTGGAATATTTTTAATTTTTAAATCAAATTCATGCAAAGAAAATTGTAACAATTATTCTGAGTTTTTATCAGAAAACTTCATGTTTCATTCGCTACTTTTTTATATGAATAAATATTAAAAGTAGTAAAATATTTATTTGTTCTAAATATTCATCGAATTCCTGATTATAATTATTAGAATAAATGAGAAATTGTTTGGAAATATTATTATCAATCTTCCACCTCAAATTCATACGTAATCTATAATAACATACTGATATTATACTCATATCTTTATATTTATAGAGAGCTCTTAACGAAAATTTACAAACGCTGGTAATTGACAGGCTTCATCACCACCCTCAACGTCTGCTGCATCAACTTCACAATTAATTCTTCATTAATAAAATATCAACTACGTTTAAGCGTAATTTAATGAATAAGAATGACCACAAGTATCATGACTAGTACGGTTTGCTAAACACATACGCATATAGCAACCCTGTCGTGATCTTTTGTGGCCTAGCTTCCATTCTCTAAATATCTGGAGTGCAACGTGCGATAAGAAATACAAAGTTATATACAAATAGTTACATTACATTGACAAATCTAATTATGTTAAGGTATATTGACAATTGATGGTTATAATAGTTTCCTTGCATTTAAAGCTATTTTCGTGCAGACACGGAACTTGAAATTTATTAGAATATATCAAGTTCTTTAATGAAAAAACGTGTTTTCATCAATTTCGCTTACAGCAATCTTGACCACCTCCTGAAGGCGTGGTTCATTTTTCACATCTCCAAGGTTTAAGATGAATAATATTGTTCAGTTCCGACAAGTTCTCATTGCGATAATACCAGAACATTCGGATCCTACCAAAGTGGACGACATCTCTATCGACTATATTTGAAGAATCCTACCTACACGGAGATTTTTTCTAGTTTCCAAAATTTATGTAACCGGTGCCGTACTATTACCCTCTAATGAATATTGCTTCATTGGGAACCGGATTAATAAAATACTTCGAACGAGGCAACAGCATCGTGATTGGAATGAAATACTGAGCGAGTCAATATCCTCGTTGAAAACCATCTTGAGACTCTTTCCAATTAAATTAACCTGATTGACATCTGGGAAACGACTAGATGGATGAATATCGAGAAAAACGCGCAAGACCTGGAGTATTTGTTCTACAACTCGCTCCGCAACCCTGCAGATAAATGTGGTGAAGTAACACTTGCTCGGGATGCATGCTAGGAACTAAGGCGGAGCACAAAATATTCAAGAACTGTTTCTTTCAACTAAAGGCCAGTTAGCATCCGGAATATCAAAACGCGTTTACTTGTCTGAGGATGGAAATAACCTTCAATGACTGGTATTATTTTTAATTTTCGCTGATGAATTAACTTTATTGATGAAAAATGTGAATTTTGCGTGAAATACTTACGTTAAAATACAATAAATGTATGAAATATTCATTAACTACACTTCTAAGTGCAAACTGGTTTACGACTTATTACTTATAGGATTAAAGAGAATCAGGGTAATGGGCATCATCTGAAATCGACAAAAAACATGGACGGTGCTGAATACCGTAGGATTCGATATTAAAAACTGATTTGTTTTACATAAATTGTAATCATCATCTCCTCTACTTGAATGCCCTTGAAGATAATCCCTACTGTGCTCATAGAAAGTACATTCATACAGAAGACTGAAACCTACACAGAAATCCTAGTATTGTAATATATATTTATATATATATATATATATATATATATATATATATATATATATATATATATATATATATATATATATATATATATATATATATATATATATATATATACATATATATATATATAATATATATATATATATATATATATATATATATATATATATATATATATATATATATACATATATAATATATATATATATATATATATATATATATATATATATATATATATATATATATATATATATATATATATATATATATACATATTATATTTATATATATATATATATATATATATATATGTATTTATTTATATATAATTATATATTTATTTGCATTGTTGTTGCCTGTGAACTATTTTTAACTTTTTGATAATTATTAGATTTCCGGGACTTAGATGGAGTGAAAAAGGAAGATATGTTCGGAATTTAATGAATTTAATTATAATTAAAATAATGATAGTGTCGAAAATTACTACAAATTGATTGTTGGAATCTGAATTGCGAAAGCTGAACCGTTGTCGCGTCGACGCGTACGCAATCGTCGAGTCCGAGATTAAAATTTCGTCGTCTGATCGTTGAGTACGAGAAGAACTCGAGACACGCGACGGCGGTCACTTTCTTAAGCACAAATAAATTTCACCTCTGACATGTGTACTTTGTAGGCACGCACTATTTTTCTTTCAATGATATTAACTAGTATCATTAGTAGTAATATCTAATTTAGTCTCGACAAGGCCAACAAGATGAATATGAAGAAGAAAACCACACAGTTCCAACGACCAACAACTCACACTGACATTGACACAGTGAAAATTTAGAGACTAAGGTAGATATTATTACCAATGCTTTTAATGTGTTCAATGATTAATAAAACAAAACCTGTAACTTCCAAAGAAATATATATATATATATATATATATATATATATAAATATATATATATTATATTATATATATATATATATATATATATATATATAAATATATATTATATATATATATATATATATATATATTATATATATATATATATATATATATATATATATATATATATATATATATATATTTATATATATATATATATATATATATATATATATATATATATATATATATATATATATATATATATTATGCATGTATGCGTGTATTCGCATCTAAATGACTTTATCAAAAAAAAACATTCGATCGATATTTCAATGCATCAAAGTTTTGAGAAAATCACGAAATTCATGACGAAACGTAACTGTTCAATGAAGTAGTTTTTCTACCTCAAATGGCCTATTATTGATTAGAAAAGGCAAGTAAATAACAATCCAATTTACAAATACATATTCATACAAATAAAACTCATAATATGATCTTAGTTCTGTTCTTTTTGAAAAATCAGGTTCCTTTTCATTCACAAAGTGCAAAACGTTTATGAATCATTGAATGAACTACTGGCGTATCAGAATGTTTATTATTTATTTGCTTCGTTTAAACATAATAATTTGGTACTCTTGATATTGCTCTGATTCTCGCATTTGGGACTCCCTGTTTGGCTTGTGATCCCATTTTCTTTTGCGACATCGTGAATTATCGAATACGAAAATTATCTTCATTATTTTCATATTGAAGAACAATATTCTGCGTAGATATTATAACTTCATGACTTTTGCCCTAATTCCACGAATGTCGAAACATAATGAAACGTTTTATATTTCTACTGATAAAAACAAAAACTATCTTATTTCCAAGAACACGAACGATCATATTTCATACAAAGAACTATATACGTCTAACAGACCAGCAATAGTCAAAATTTCTCTTTAATTATGGCCTGAGAGAGCAGTCACTACATCTCGATTCATTTCAATCAATTCTAATATATTTCATAGGAATTTGTTTTTTCAAGTACGCTCTTCAAAGGTTATTATCAATTGTTAATAAATAATTCCGATAATGATATTGATATGGTTAAAATTGTCGCCATCAATCATAGAGTTACATAAATAATTTTTTCTAGGAGATACTGAAAGGGAGTTATTTCCAAATTAGATAAAATCCTTAGGTAAGGAAGAACTGGTTAGTCGGAATAAACAAAAACAAAAAATACATCAACGTCGCTCCATAGAAAGACCTCTATTTATGCCCTCAGCTTCAACTATTATTACTGAGGCCTCGGTAGACCAGCGGTAAGGTGAACCGCCTTATACCGTTTGTAAACCGAGGATTGTGGGTTCGAGTCCCACCTCGCTCTTGGGTGTTGTATATGTCCGGAATTTAGTGGTTATTTATGATGAAAAATGTTCGGTAATGTACATAGTTTACAAGCTCATTGGCCGTTCGGAACCGGCGTTAAACTGTAGGTCCCTCGAGTTAAAAAAAAAAAAAAACCATTATTACTACAGAGAAACTGAAGGTCATCAATATTGACTGTGGCGGTTATACTACTTACACTCCTGAAATAAAAATATATATATAAATATATATATTTATATATATATATATATATATATATATATATATATATATTATATATATATATATATATATATATATATATATATATATATATATATATATATATATATATATATATATATATGTTACAGTCAATATATGAAATTGGGCATTATATAAACTGTCTAGCCGGTATATATATATATATTGCCTGAACTGCTCCGCTATATATGAAATAGAGCACAAATTATAAACTGACTAGACATTATATAAAACGCGCCTAAAGAGTTAGTCAGTTTATTTTGTTTATTGTTTTCAACCGCCGGGTGATTTTATAGTTATAGTTATTATCATTAAACGTTTACTAACAATGGAAGAAGACAAAATTAAAAAAGTAAAAGTACATTATTAATCGATATATAAAAAATGTGAAAACACATTCATATGAAAATTCGTATTATTTAGGTATTCTTTCAAACATAACCTCTAAATTAAAATTCAAAACTGAGTTATACAGGGCAGCATTTATTAAATTTAAATATTCAAATATAACAATGATAATGGTTTTTCAGATTTTATGAAGAATTTTATAAAAGGAAAAGTAATCTTGGTAAAAATTGTCGAAGCTTGAATCTTGAAAAGTACAATAAATTGATAGAAGAAGTGAAATTTTCAAAAAATGTTACCAAAAGGGATCCTCACGTGCATTGGCTATTACGACATTATGATATAATATCAGTGCAGGGGGTAGAAAAATTAATATTCCCTATAAACGGTAATTTTACTGACATAATTTATTATGTTCATGAAAATGAAATTTTCAACATACTGAAAGATGTACATTCGGAAACGGGTCATGGTGGCCGGGACAGAATGTACCATAAAATTAAAGAAAAGTATAAAAATATTACACGCGATGACATACTTTTATTTATTAACCTATGTAATAAATGCCAAATGAAACATAAATCTGAGAAAAAAGGTGTTGTTACAAAACCAATGGTCTTTAACGATTTAAATTGTCATTGTCAAGTGGATTTAATTGATTATCAATCCCATCCTGATAAAAACTATAAGTTTTTAATGGTCTATCAGGATCACTTAACAAAATTTGTGGTATTAAGGCCATTAAAAACGAAAACTGCTAACGAGGTTGCTATTCATCTGATGGACATCTTTACTTTAATCGGGGCTCCTGTAGTGTTACAGTCTGATAATGGCAGAGAATTTTGCAATAAAGTAATTTATGAATTGACACAAATGTGGCCAAAAATGAAGTCGGTTCATGGAAAACCCCGCCACAGTCAGAGCCAAGGAAGTGTGGAAAGAGCTAATCAAGACGTAGAAAACATGATTACAACTTGGATGCTAGACAATAATACCGAAAACTGGGCCGAGGGAGTCAAATTTGTTCAGTTTATGAAAAATAATGTTCACCATTCAGGAATAAAACTACACCATATGAAGCTATGTTTGGTACCAAGGCAAAAATTGGTTTAAAAGATTCAAATCTTCCACCGGAATCATACGAAAATATACGAACAGAAGAAGAATTAGAAACTGAAAAATCAGTTTGCTTCTAATTCTGAATCCCAAATGGAGAATCAAACAAATGATTTGTCTTCTGCATTCAATATAGTGAGTTCTGGATCAGAAAACATACTAGAAAACAATCAGGAGAGCGAAGAAATTACCGCATTAACTTATATAGATTCCATAATAAGTAATTTGAAAATATCTTAAAAAATGAATAATTTTTTCTGTTCATTTTTAGATACAATAATAACCGATATTCAAGTAGATCATATCATGGGAACTAAGGAAGATAATGCAGTTATCCCTTACGAATCTAATCAACCAAAACAATTTATTTGCAGTACATATGAAAAGGATGGAGGCAATGTCAATTCCATAATAAATAGCGGTAAATAACTGGAAAATAACTTGTGGTTAAAAAATTAATAATTTTTTCTGTTCATTTTTAGTTACAATAATATCCGATATTCAAGTAGATGATATAATGGAAAATAAGGAAGATAATACAGTTATGACTTACGAATCTAATCAACCTAAACAATTAATTTGCAGTACATGTGAAAGGGATGACGGCGATGTCAAACTGTGCAAATCTTGCGAAAATTACATACACTTAACATGTACTGTAAACCAAGCATCCGATGACCCACTCTGCAATCTATGTATGAAGGGTGAGGATGTCAATAAAATTAGAAAAAACGCCAAAGAGGCGCTGAAACAACAAGCAAAACGCATGAAGCATATAAGTGATTCTTCACATCCACATGTGGACATAGGTGATACAGTAAGAATCCCGGTTCCAGAGGTGGATAGAGGGCGAGGGGATCCTAGATCTATCTTAGGAATAGTCAAAGAAGTAACCAAAGAGGGCTTTTTCAGATTAGCCACGAAAAACGGCATTCTTTCAAAATTATATTCCAGGGTAGAATTTAGTACCTGCCCAATTAATCTTATGGAATTAAATGCTTGCTCCGACAACATACTGACCCTTCGAACTTCGGCAAAATTGGAGTCAATTGGGCATGGGCAAGGTTTTCGAAGATGCCATTGTAAAAGCAACAAATGTGCATCAAATAAATGCTTATGTAAAAAAAATAAAGTTTTATGCACTTCAAAATGCCACAGTAGCCTAAGTTGCCATAACAAATAATTTTTAATAATTTTTAAATGTTTTGATGTTTTTTTGTAAGGTTTCAATGTTTTTTAATAAATATAGTT
>JARQZK010002236.1:372500-440451 GCA_030704885.1 Cynegetis impunctata | reverse complement strand
CCAGCTGAACGTTTGATAGATTTAAACATTGGCCGTGATAATATCTCTCGCAAAAACTACTACAATGAATTCCTGGTTTTTTTCTGTTCACCTGATTCTCGCAAATAACGCACTGTTTATTCATTGTTTTGTTGTTATTTCAAACTATCGACGGTCGTTGCTTGCACTATCGGACCGACAACGACTTTAGGAACACTTCTATTCAAAATTTCAACTTTATTTCCAGATTAAACCCACTAAAAACACAGTCTAATTATGAGCCACGAAACGAACGTTCACTGTCGTTCACTGTCGTTCACGTTCATGCAGATGCATCAATAGAAGGCATTGGTGCAATACTAAAACAGAAACAATCTGATGGAAAAGATAGACCAGTGGCATATTTTTCAAAAAAATTGAATCAAAGTCAGAAGAGAAAAAAAGCTATATATCTTGAATGCTTAGCTATTAAAGAAGCAGTTGAGTACTGGCAGCACTGGCTAATTGGGAGACACTTTGATGTATATTCTGATCACAAACCCCTCGAAAACATGAATATAAAAGCCAGAGTAGATGAAGAGCTAGGTGAATTGACCTACTACCTATCTCAATATGATTTTCAAATACATTACGTTCCAGGAAAAGATAATGCAGAGGCTGATTGCTTAAGCCGAAACCCAGTAATTGAATCTAATGATAATACAGAAGATGTTTTGAAAATAGTAAATTTAGTACAAATAGATGAAATAAGATCGGACCAGGGAAATAATAGCACTTTACAGAGAATAAAAACAAAATTAATAGTGCAGGACAAAGTATTTTACAAGAAGATTAGAAATAAAGAGAAGATTATTATATCTGAAGAATTAAGTATTAAAATGATCAAAGAGATACACTCTGAGTGGTGTCATATTGGAATTAGACAGATGATTTATAAAGTATGTCCTTACTATACAGCTAAAAACCTTACAGCTAATATAAAGAAGATATGTAGAAATTGTGAAATCTGCATAAAAAATAAATCTAGGGGCCAAGATAAATATGGACTAATGTCCCACCTGGGACCAGCAAATAAACCGTTTCAAATAATGTCGATAGACACGATTGGAGGCTTTGGAGGACAGAGATCAACTAAGAAATACCTTCATCTACTAGTCGATCATTTCACCCGATATGCGTTTATTCTGACATCAAAAACACAAAATGCTACAGATTTCATTAAACTAGTAAAAATGGTGTTGGAAACGGAAAAAATCGATATGATTTTAACGGATCAATATCCAGGAATAAACTCAAAGGAATTTAAAGATTTCTTGGAGGGAAATGATGTTAGACTTGTTTTTACAGCTGTTAACACTCCGTTTTCAAATGGTTTGAATGAGAGACTTAATCAAACATTAATAAATAAAGTGAGATGCAAGTTAAATGAGAAAAAAGAGAAGAAAGCTTGGACGTCAATTGCAAGAGAGTGTATAAATAAGTACAATGAAACTGAACAATCGGTAACAGGCTTTGCACCGGCGTATTTATTAGAGGGTAAAAACATTAGCACCTTACCTCAAGAATTACGGAAAGAGATAAATAGAGAGAGTTGGATTAGAGACAGAAAAACAGCATTGGAACGGACAATAAAATCTCACACATACAATAAAAATTTGTTCGATAAAAATAGAAAACATTACGAGTTTAATATAGGAGATTTTTTTTTTTTTTTTAATTCGAAGGTACCGTCATGAAATTATTCATGACGGCGAAATGGCGTTAACCGAAGTCATTAGCCAACATATAATCACACAAAATCCCAAAAACAAAGCTATCACATAATCTATCCTAAAACACAAAACCAATAAGGAAATTAAAAGAAGCCAAACTCAGGGGAGGACACTGGGACACTTAACGCCAAGGGGCTCTTCAAGGCGATTTTGATCTTCATACACACACATGACATAAGCCACGGACGGATGGGTTATTATACATTAGGAAAAAACACAGGAGATTTCAAAATTGTTCCTATAATCTGATCTTAATACTACCTATAGATTTTATGTGATCATATATGGCCCAATAAATGTCTATATTATTTAATGCCAGTAAGTAGTGCAAACTGAAGGGCTGGTGAAACTGTACAAGTTGATTTATATGGTTACAGAGTCGTGTCCATTTATCTCGAATACGTTCGCAAGTAAGTAACATATGATTAGCGTCACCCTCCTCGCCACATTCACACAAAGGGTCCTCCTTAATACCAATTCGGTGTAAGTATACTGGGCAAATGATATGACCACTTCTTAACCTTGAGATTGATCTAATAAACTTTCGATTATTTCCGATGTTTTTGAACCAAATTTCAGATGTAGATGTTTATTTATGTTTTTATAGTAGACACCCTTTCTATTTGAATGATATTCCGTTTCCCACTTTTTGTAAATATATTTTTTGTAATACAAAAAAAGGTCACTATATGAACAATCTTGATGTTGTGCCTGCAAAAAGGTCGCGGCTTTAGCTATCCCGTCTACCTTTTCATTTGAAGTTATTCCAACATGCGCTTTTACCCACATAAAGTGAACAAAAATGTCCTGATTTTGTAGAGTGAACAGCGTAAGAATAATTTTCTTATGGATATCGGAAAATGATGAGTCTAATTTGAAATTTTTGATGGAGAGTAGCGCACTTTGGCTATCTGAAATTATAATGAATCTGGAACTATTGATAGTCTCTATATTGTCTACAATGTATTTCAGAGCAAGGTATATGGCGAATAATTCGCCGTAAAAAATACTACAACGTTTATAGTAGAAACCCTTGACTTGAAGCCATTAAAATTGATTGATGATGACAGTTCCAGGAAGTCGTCTATTGTTCCTATTGTTTGGGCCGGTCTATTGTTCCTATTGTTTGGGGCAGGTGTGCGGTCTTTTGTTATACCGGATCTATTGTTAGACCAGCTCTTTTGTTAGGGCAGGTGTTAGGGGCAGGACCGTATTAACTAATGATTGAGGGTCGTGAGAATTGAATATTTTTTACAAATTTAGACCAAAATTCGTAAGAAACCCGGCCCTGACATTAGTTATTCGACATCGCCAGGTATTTCTAAGAAAACACACAAAAGGTTGACGCGAATATCTCTTCACAAAAGCGGATGGCAGGTCTTTTGTTCCTATTGTCAGACCAGGTGTTCGGGACAGGACCGTATTAACTAATGATTAATGGTCGTGAGAATTGAATTTTTTTCACAAATTTAGACCAAAATTCGTAAGAAACCCGGCCCTGACATTAGTTATTCAACGTGTGCAGGTATTTCTAAGAAAACACAAACAAAAGGTTGAAGCGAATATCTCTTCACAAAAGAAACCCGTCGCTGAGTTATTCAACGTGAGGGGACTGGTCTTTACAAAATCGTGTGATTTCATAGAATTCCGGCGCGCCAGTGGTGGGGGTAGTTTCTATATTAACCTTAACAAACTCGGAAGAGTTTAGTTTACTTCTTTTATAGTTGTTGAACAGTTTCATTGTGCATAATGTCGTCGAATATGTTTGCCGGTTTTTTAAGATCCCTGTCTCTGGACATGATCATGAATATGTTTAAGCAGGGGCAATTCAGAACAGCTGAATTACTAGATATCGTAATTGATATTGTTAATGAAAAAGTTGTTCTGGACAACTCATCAGTAAATTTAGATGAGTATAATGAACTATGCCTGGCCGCTCGCCCTGAATTGGTAAGTATTAATATATTACTAGTTTTCGTATTTTTTGACTCTATTTTTGCAGATGTCTTCG
Organism: Cynegetis impunctata; assembly: GCA_030704885.1. Lineage (NCBI taxonomy): Eukaryota > Metazoa > Arthropoda > Insecta > Coleoptera > Coccinellidae > Cynegetis > Cynegetis impunctata. The sequence goes on along the minus strand of JARQZK010002236.1, from coordinate 436,689 downwards.
CAAGTGAATTTACCTACGCAGTCGACATCAGGATATGTTAATATGGTACGTCTTAATTTTATTATTTATAAATATCAGATTATATTAAATGTTTAATATTATTACAGTATGATCAACACCAAGGATTTCCCGAATATACGGACGCCTTGTTAGAGAACCAGGTTCGTTGAAATATTTTTTATTGAAATTTTCGTATTTTTTGACTCTATTTTTGCAGATGTCTTCGCAAGGGAATTTGCCTACGCCGTCGACATCAGGATATTTTAATATGGTACGTTAAATTTATTATTTGTAAATATCAGATTATATTAAATGTTTAATATTATTACAGTATGATCCATACCAAGGATTTCCCGAATTTTCGGACGCCTTGTTAGAGAACCAGGTTCGTTGAAATATTTTTATTGAATTTTTCGTATTTTTTGACTCTATTTTTGCAGATGTCTTCGCAAGGGAATTTACCTGCACAGTCGACAACAGGATATTTTAATATGGTACGTTTTAAATTTATTATTTGCAAATATCAGATTATACTGAATGTTTAATATTATTACAGTATGATCAACACCAAGGATTTTCCGAATATACGGACGCCTTGTTAGAGAACCAGGTTCGTTGAAATATTTTTATTGAATTTTTCGTATTTTTTGACTCTATTTTTGCAGATGTCTTCGCAAGGGAATTTACCTGCACAGTCGACAACAGGATATTTTAATATGGTACGTTTTAAATTTATTATTTGTAAATATCAGATTATACTGAATGTTTAATATTATTACAGTATGATCAACACCAAGGATTTCCCGAATATACGGACGCCTTGTTAGAGAACCAGGTTCGTTGAAATATTTTTATTGTATTTTTCGTATTTTCTGACTCTTTATTTTTGTAGATGTCTTCGCAAGAGAATATAGTTACTCAACCGTCGACATCTGGATATATTCATATGGTGCGTTAAATTTATTATTTGTAAATATCAGATTATATTTTGACAAATACTAAATGTTGAATATTATTTCAGGCGCCGCTACACGAAACAGGTTCTGGATTACCCGAATATTCACAGTTAGAGAAACAGGTTCGTTGAAATATTTTATTTATTGAATCTTGCTAATAACATATTTTCCAGCCTTCCTTAGATGTCAGCCGTAACTACATAAACCTCGTCAGTACCAGTTCCAAATTTTACAAAAAATTCAATTCTACTGCCCGGGTGATACATTTCACCATCAACGATGATCAAGTTGGAGATAACCCCAATGAATGGCTAGAGGTAAGAATATTTTTCAATAATCTATATACATTTGCATAATTTTGTTTTATTTTCAGAACGTAATTAAGGAACTGTTACGGAGAGGTTTAGAAGATTGTGCCCCAGGCGATTATGTCGGTCTAAAGATCGATAATGCCAATATACCTGAACGGCCAATCGGTATTTCTCTAAGGAAGGCTGAGCAATATGATGCGACGGTTGTTATGGATGTGTTAACGAAAGTTTTACAAAGTAATGAAAGCTTTTTCACCAAAGACTTGTTAACACTATCCATAACAAGAATTTCTCTACCGAGTGGAAGCGGGAGGTACGTGAACTTAACAGGTGAGCCATCTGAAGACTATTGTAGCATAAAACTAAAAAGTTTCATAATTACACCGTATGCTGAGGATAATATGTGTTTCGCTAGGGCATTAGTTCTAGCAATTGTTTTCAAAACAGAGGGGCCTAAACAAGTAGAACTAATGCTCAGGAGTAAAGATATATTAGATAATAGAGCGCTTATAATGTGCGGTAATGTAGGTATTGACAGATATACAGCTTGCAATTATGAGCATATTGATTTATTTCAAAATTATTTAGTAAATTACTCAATTATCGTTTATAATTCGCGAGACGGATCCACTACCTGTTACGAGGGGCCGCGTGACCATAAACGAACAACTTTAAATTTATATTTAGAGAATGGGCATTACAATGTAATAAAATCGTTGACGGGTGCCTTTTCAACACAATTCTTTTGTGAATTGTGTAGAAAAGGATACTCTAATTTTATGACGCATATAAACTGTCCCTTCAGGTGCTCTTGTTGTTATTCGTGGCCATTATGCGACGAAAAGGTAGATTCCATTGTATGCGACGCTTGTAACCGCGATTTTAGAGGCAGAATTTGTTTGGAGAATCATAAAAAGTCTTTATGCTCACAATTGAAGAGGTGTCTATCATGTCATAAATCTGTTTGGAAGAGTAAAAGGGTACACAAATACGGTTATATATACTGCTCAACTTGCGACTGTGAAAAACCAATTAGACATGATTGTTTCATGAGTGTCTGTCCAAACATTAAAAAAAATAAAAAGTTTGTTTATATATTTTACGATTTCGAATGCACACAAGACACCCCTAATGAAAAAGGTCATTTCGAGCATTTACCTAATTTGTGCGTTGCACAGAATATTTGTAATGTATGTCTGAATAACGATGATATATCGCAAAGTTGTCAAACGTGCGGGACACGTCAGCATATATTTAAAGAAAATCCCGTGGAAGAATTTCTAAAGTATGTGTCGTCGTCATTCAGAAAACATAACATTTTTTGTATAGCGCATAACAGTAAGGGTTACGATAGTTTGTTTGTTTTAAGGGCTATTATGAAGAATGTCAAAGCATGGAATCCTAAAATTATAAGCAACGGTACCAAATTAATGTCGATAAAATGTAATAACATTAAATTTATAGATTCGTTAAATTTCATGCCTTTACCTCTATCGAAACTGCCTGCAACTTTTGGATTTGAAGGTGTCAAAGGTTATTTCCCCCATTTTTTCAATACATTAGCGAATCAAAATTATACCGGTCCTCTTCCAAATTACGAATTTTATGCACCTGACGCGATGAACACTACTGACCGCGAGAAATTTTTTGTTTGGTATAATGAAATGGTAAATTCAAATTTTATTTTTAATATGGAAACAGAAATACAAAAATATTGTGTTTCAGATGTGGATATTTTGAGAAAAGCTTGTTTGAAATTCAGAGATACTTTTATATCGTCCACAGATTTAGATCCCTTTTTAGAAAGTATTACAATAGCTGGTGCATGTAATCAAGTATATAGACGGAAATTCCTCAAAAAGAATACCATAGGCATAATACCCCCTAAGGGTTATAGAATGAAAGATAATTCATCTATGGGAGCTTTGAAATGGATGTTGTATATGCAGGGTGTTTTGAATACCAATATACAGCATGCAGGTTCGGGTAGAGAAATGAGATTACCTGAAGGAATTTTGGTTGATGGCTATATAGAATCCACAAAAACTGTTCTTGAGTATAACGGGTGCTATTTCCACGGGTGTAGAAAGTGTTTTAAACACACCACTATTGAGTTAGGTCGCGATAACAAAAAGAAAGAACAAATGTTTCAAAAATATGAATCTACAATAGCCAAACAACGTAAAATTCATTCACTTGGGTATAATCTCATTACTATATGGGAATGTGAATTTAACGAGTTTTTGAAAAGTAATCCGGGTATGAAAGCTAATTTGGACAGACACTATGAGCAATATAAAAATCCCTTGAACCCCCGGGACGCATTTTTTGGAGGTAGAACTAACGCTGTTAGGTTACATCACAGCGTCAATACTGATGAGAATGAAGAAATTCATTATTATGATGTTTGTTCGCTGTACCCCTTTGTAAATAAATATAAAAAATGTCCTATTGGACATCCCAAGGTCCATATAGGTGACGAATGTTCAGATATAGATTTGAATAAGGTAGAAGGTCTTGTAAAGTGTTTAGTTCTACCTCCACAAAACCTGTATCATCCCGTGCTTCCCTACAGATGTAACGGTAAACTTATGTTTCCACTGTGTCGTACGTGCGTTGAAAATCTCCAGCAAGACGAGTGTCTTCATACGGACGAGGAACGCTCGTTTATCGGAACGTATGTTGCTGATGAGTTACGCAAGGCAATCGAACTAAATTATACAGTAATAAAAATATTTGAAGTTTGGGAGTACGAAGTTACACAATATAATACGGAAAGTAAAGAGGGTGGGTTATTCACAGAATATGTTAATCAATTTTTGAAATTAAAGCAGGAAAATAGCGGTTGGCCATCTAATTGTTGTAACGAACAGGATAAAATTAATTATATAGAAGAATATTTTCAAAGGGAGGGGATAAAATTAGATAAAGATAATATTGCGAAAAATTTGGGTTTCAGATATCTTGCTAAATTAATGCTAAACAGTTTTTGGGGTAAATTCGGTCAGAGGGAAAATCTACCCCAAACTTCAATTATCTTTAATCCTGAAGAACTTTTTAAACTAATTGTAGATCCCGCGAAGAAAAGCAGATCCATTTTATTCATAGATGACGAATCTATTGTAGTAAATTGGGATTATGTCGACGAAGCTATTTCACCGTTGAAAACTGTGAATGTAGGGATTGCCGCGTACACAACAGCAAGTGCGAGGCTCGTGTTGTATGAATATTTGGAGAAATTAGGGCAAAGGGTTATTTATTTTGATACAGATTCTATTTTTGTAACGATTGTAACGAAGAAACCGGGTGAATGGTTACCTGAAACTGGAGATTTTTTGGGCATGATGACCAATGAGTTGGAATCATACGGTAAAAATGCCTACATTACAGATTTCATAAGTTCAGGCCCTAAATCATATAGTTTTAAAGTGTTCTGCCCTGATACAAAACAGACAAAGACTGTTTGTAAAGTTAAGGGTATCACACTCAACTACAAGAATGCACAACTGATTAATTTTGAGACTATGAAATCTCTAGTATTGGGTGAGGCGCATAGTATAACAACTCTTAATGATAGGAAGATTGTACGCTATCGAAATTATCAGATAGTATCGAAGCCAGAATCAAAGAAATATTCTGTACAGTTTAATAAAAGACGACGATTACCGGAGAGTTTCGATAGCGTACCGTATGGTTTTAAGTTTTGAGATATATATATATATATATATATATATATATATATATATATATATATATATATATATATATATATATATATATATATATATATATATATATATATATATATATATATATATATATATAGAAAGTTATTTAATTTTAATAAATATTTATTCTGTACATTTTTTGAAATAGTAGTTCTAGTCATGTAAAGTATTGCTATACGTTTAATTTACTTGAAAAGAGTAGTCATGAATATTGTTTATTGTTACGTTTATTCATTTTTAAATCAATTAAAAGAGTAGTTATGATTTTTTATTGTTACTTTTATATATTTTGTAATCAATTAAAAGAGTAGTTATGAATTGATGTTTATTTATACTGTTTTTGTTTATTATATATTTTTATACTATGTTGAATAGAATCAAATGCAATTATACATATATTTAAAAAAAGTTTTATTTCATACATTTTGTTTTTGTTTATTATATATTTTTATACAATGTTGAATAGAATTTATACATATATATATAAAAAGTTTTTGTTTATTATATATTTTTATACAGTGTTAAACAGAATCAAATAAAATTATACATATATTTAAAAAAAATTTTTCATTTTATACTTCAAAAAATAAAACAATCTCGAGACAGTGTCATCATTTCTTTCTAATTCTACAGTGAAATATTCTAAAAATCATGTAAGCAGTAACCATTCAACATGAAACATAAAAATAACAAACAATATTGGCCACACACTAAAGAATCAACACTCTGAAGAATAAACGAATTCATATTCCATATTTTAGAATTTCTCAACATGAATCTCTTGATTAATAATTTAGGTGCTCTGCCGTAACTATCGAAATAAGTGCATGAACCATATTCGTCAATGTATAACGCCACCCAATGACTTCCAGGCATGTTTGAAGTATCCTCATTAATTATTATTGCAGATGGTTTACTAACAAAAATAGGTAACTGATCAATAGCATAAATCCCAACATGATTGGTTCGGGGAGCTATCACATCCAGTATTTGGGCCAATTCCAATGAATTCATTCTGATACCAATTTTTTAAATTGCACACGTTTCTCAGAGAGCACAAGTGTTCGTGTTTTTTATGTGAACCACAGTGTTTGCGTTGATATTTTTCGGATAAATATGGGAGGGTCGGACAACCAAGGTTCTCCAAATCTTCGATTATAATGTTACGCGCGTGCGTTATTTCTGATATAATATCCTTTTTCTCGGGACCTTTAACAAAAATTACTCCGTACTCGGTGCACACACTGTCAATTAAATTATTAAATTCTGTATTTGACACAGAACCACCTTCCCAGCAGAGACCATGATGATTATTTTCGAGCCATCTATTAGTTTTGCAGAATGATGTTGTTAAGGAATCCCACACACAGGTTTGAATAAACAATGTTGTACATCATTCTCATTTAATGAAAGGATAGCCAACTCTTTTACGACGAATTTTTTTTTAAAATAAAATCCTTGTATATCGATAAACACTGCAGTCATTTTTTAACTTCCGTAATCCACAACTACGTTACGATTTTTATCAATTTCGATGATATTATCAAACTCTGCATACAATATCAGATTAACAGTCTCAGTCAAAGCTTCGTTGAAACTAACTTCTATTCGCAGGCTACCATTCCTTATAAGGTTCCAGTGCGTTGTCGAATTAGCGGACATATCAGGAGTTAAATCGAAAGCTGTGAGAAAATTACCACCGCAATAGTCTTCTCGTGAAATATGATTCCCCTCATTAGAAAAATGAATACCCGTTCCAGAAAAGAGACTTTGATACGATCTAATGAACAACCCTTTTTCAAAATTAGGTTGTAGAGGTTTTGATGGGATCTGCTCGCCGTCGATATAAAGTGATAGATAATTTACAGAGTAATGTTTGAAATCAAACGGGTTGCTATCGAAAGAACCGTTGAAACTTTTGTTAGAAACGAATCCAAGAACACATCGTTTAGGTCATTGACCTATATATATATATATATATATATATATATTATCTAAATATTTACTCTGCAGTCCGGGGGGAATCGTTAGAACTTTGACGTCAACTCTAGTTATTGGGTATTTTGCGGTTGTTACATCTAAAGCTTTATTATGAGCTAATAAAACTGTGGGTGATATTTTCACTCTCCTGACCAATAAACTGGCTTCGACGATTTCTATCTTTCCTTTCAGATTTGCGGCCGACATTAAACTAAAACCGTTTCTAGCTCTAACAAATTTGAGACGTAGTTCCACACCACCCATTAAAAATTTTTCTTGATTGAAAAGGTCTCCATGTGCTTTGCCTATTAAGTCAACTTCTTTACTTCCCTCCGTGAAATACTTTCTTTGATGAAAGCCTACATTGTCGGCACCCGTTGATTGCATTTTGAGAGGTGTATCGGGGTACCATAAACCCGCAGTAAGATGCGACTCTTTAGCGTTCGATCCATAACTCAAGAGAGTTTCAATGTACGATCTGTAACCATATGTATTATTCGGCGGTGATACCAATTTTTGGTTCAGATACACATCAACCTGGTTGAATATCGAGTGTAAAGTATTATTTACAGGTGCTATAATGTCTGTATCTTTAAGTTTTGAATTATCTTCTTTCATAATCCTCAAACGTATATATAGGAGAGTATGCGATAAATCAATATACTCGTCCGTTAACCCACTGATGATAAATTCTAAAGGTGACTCATCGTTAAGAACTGAGATAGGTTTGAAGTGTATGTAGTGGCCTTTTTCTATACTCGTTTGAGTTGGTGGAATAGAAAATAAATCTAATTCAGATTTTACACATTCACACGAATTATTATGTAGATAAGCCATTTCAGCTGAAAATATCTTGTCTGATGCGTTTGGCTCGCGACTTGTCTCGTTTGATTGCGGGCTTTGAATGGCTTTTTCTTTTACGATTATCGTTTTTTATACCATCTCCACTCATAGATTTCATTTTTTTAACCATTTTATGGCCGATATTTTTAGTTGTCTCCTCGAACCTGTTTTTCAACGAATCTCTAATAGGTTTATCAGCAATTACATCATTCAAAAAGTCGCTACCGCTCTTAAGTACTTCTTTACCGACGGCCTTTGTACCAGATTTGATTAGAGGAAATGCCATCCGCCATAATCCTTTGAAAAAACTTCCTAACCCATGCCCTTTCTGATAATATTGACCTCTGTATATCGACCCAATACCGCTCCCCGCCTGATGCAGATAATAATCGTGATAAGGGCAATTGCCACCACCACTTAATGAACGCATAATTTCAATATTAATAGTACCGTGTACTTGAAACGTTCAATGGCTAATAAAGATTTTATACATATATACGTACTTATATACTAGAGTAAACAACTAGCAATTTATTTTTCTCATTTTTATTATACAAATATGTTTTGAATTATTACAAATCAATTCTCTTAAAATGTAATTTAATACTAGAAGTTCCATACATGAAAGGTATACTCTCTCCGGTTTCAGATCTTATGTCGATTTCGATGTTTTCAAATTCCCTTTTTAGTAATGGTACCTAATGAATGGAATCGAATATTTTTGCTTTGGATGCACCATAAGTATAATTTGAATTATCGATGGGTACGTTTCTTAATAATTTCGTAGAATAATCACCAACGTATTGTGGTTCAATAAGATCACAGTAAACAAACATCTGACTGGGTAATCCTAGTAATACATTAGCAGGGTGAATACTCTGCTTGCTTTTGCACAAGTCCTGTTCGGGTTTGAATCCCAACTGCAAAGCTAATTTAGGTGAAAATGATAGGCACGTCAGTTTCGATCCGGTGAGATTAACCAGTACTTGTTTAGTAAGTTGATCGTAGGTAAATGCTATTTCCTTCTTGAATTCGGGTGTTTTACTCAGTGCACTCACGATACTCTCGATATCATTATAAATATTAGGTTTTATCCGCGTTTTACAACGGTCTAATAACGGGAGTATTTTGTAATAAACCCTGTTTTGTTCACTAGTGATTGTTTGCAAGGAACAAGGATATTGAAACTCTGCTAATCCTACAGCCCAGGTACCTTCTAAATGAATTGAACGGGGTAATTGTGTAACGAAATGGGATGTTTAACGTAAAAGTCGTCAGTCATTTTTTTAAAACTTCGCTCTCGGCAATCCAGCTAGAGAATTTTTCGGGATAACCAACCTACGATACGTACAATTCGCGTCTGCCATTCCTCACTCTCTTTTTCAGTATTTTATCTATTTTGAAAATATCGTTTTCACTATAATTGATTTTCTGTATTTCAAGTTCATAAAAAATTCCTTCAATCATTTCACCCATTAAATCGCAAATTTTGTAAACAACAGGGGTTCTTTCGACAACTTGCTCAATTTTGAATACTTCAACCGTCCAGTTATTTTCGTAACCTTTCTCGAAAATATGTTTGTATTTTGAGATACGTACATAATCACCCTTCTTGTATTTTGGTTTCTTAGTTTTTGTTTTCGCATATTCTCCATGGGTATTTTTATATACTTGTAGAATATTATCGGCATTAACATCCTCGGGAGCCATTTTTATAGTTCTATGAGTGCTCTTGTTATAAGAAGCGACGAGATCGTTTAAAACATCTATATAACGATGTGAATTTGCATAAGTAAAATATTTGAACATTTTCGATTTAATTGTTCTGTTAAACCGTTCGATCACTGCTGCTTTAACCTGAGGATTCGTAGCAACGAAATGATTGATATTATATTGTTTCCACACTGCATGATTTATAAATTTTCCTAAAAACTCTTTACCTGCATCAGTTTTCATATTTATTGGAATTCTATCGGACTCTGTGAAAATATCAATGAAACTTTCAGCAACGTTTTTAGCTGATTTTGATTTCAACGGTTTAACCCATGCATATTTACTGAAAACATCTATAACAGTCAGTAAATATTGATATCCGTCATTGAATTCGGCTAATGATTTCAAATCTACCAAATCAGCCTCGAATAAGTCATCAATATTATTCACTTTGTACTTATTCATAGGAAAATTTTTTCTGACATTTTTATGAAGTGTGTATGTTTCCTGCCCCTGTAACCATTATTCGATACCCCGTGATGTGAATTTTCCACGTAAACTTTTTTGCAGCTTTTGAACGCCTGCGAAACTCGAAGGATGTTTAACATCATAATAAAGAGAATTCATGATTAGTTATGGATATACATAGGAATCCCACACAAGTTTTTTTTTTCCCTGCGTGTATTATTAGGAGTTGAAGTATCTGTAATTTTATCTACGTCAAAGTGTACCGACTCATCTATTTCTTTGAGGGTTTTATTCAAGCGATCTATAGGTGTCTCTTCTTCGCCAACTCTCCTCTTGCTCTTTATAGTGTTGTAATAATTTGATTTCGTAAAATTGTCGAGTGTTTTGCTCAAAGCATTGTAGGACTTGTCTAAGCCCTCATCCGATCTATTTCGCAGTATCTGTTTGTATTTTACGTTACCTATTAGTTCTAAGGGAATATTAATATTATTTAAAGCGTCAACATAATGTTGCCATTCATACGCTTCAGCTTGTTTACGAGGTCTAACCGTGTCATTTATCAGATCGATAATATTCGCTCCGTGTAACAATCTCCCATTTATAGTAACTACACCTGTTTTGTCCCAAGTTATCAAATCTGTATTTTTCAGCATTTTTATCAACAATTTCGCTTTATTGTGTAACGTTTTAGGAACAGTCTGCAATACATCATCTACGATGGCATCTTTCGAATTGTTATATGTATTGTTTTCAGTAATTATAGGTATCTTTGAAGGATTTCTATCTGTCTGCGTAAAATGTAGATATCTTTGAAGCACTTGCTGGTATTTTTTCCATTTCTCCTCGTCGGGTATATCACAATTCAATATAACAATCATCTCACTATCTAACTGTGACGCGGGCTCCGAAGGTTTTGATGCATTGCTGTTATTTTTCATTCTGCTAAATATTTCATGATCGATAACAACCATTTTCTTTGTGTGATCCATAGTTATTTTATATTACGAGAATAAAGCTTGAAGTTAATAAAGGAGTTAATATCAGAGGTAATAAAGCGCCGCCTCTCTGAAGTAATATTTTCTTCTTCTGTTTGAAATTACGTTTATCTGTTAAATTTCTCAATGTTTTTTTATGTTTTCGAAGTTTTGATTTCTGCGCTGAGTTCAAAGGGACGTTACCTCGCAGAATATTATGAACGCATTCACAAATACTATTTATAACTGTTGTATCAGCGTTTTTCAAAACTGCCTTACGTTGTTTAGGTGACGAGTTCGCTAGAAACCGAAGCACCTCTTTATTAGATTTGATCAGACGACTCATCATCAACGAATGAGTTAATATTATTTAAAGTTAAACTATTTATACCCTACTTAGGTTGGTAGATAATACAAGGTTGTTCGTTTGGAAGTATATTCGTGCGAACACGAAAATTTTCAGGTGTTGATTGTTTCAAATCTATCAGAATGTAACCGTGAGGTTTAGACGTTGCATCATTATAAGCTTCCTGAATGAATTTTGTATTTTCAGGATAAAGTTGGCGGGCCAAATGCATTATTTGAGCTTTATCTCGGGGGTTTTTGAAATATACTATATAGTTTGCGTTCAAAGAAATATCTCTCTGACCTCTACCCTGATAAAATAAATTTTGCGTTATGAAAATTACGCTTAAATTTCTGTGATGGCATCCTTTTGTAAATATATTCACAATTTCTTTATTTGTCTCAGTCATCATATCATCTATTACGATTAAACTATTCTGACTACCATCATAATCTTTCAAACACGGTAGACCTTGTTTATATTTTATATGGAAAGTTTTTTCCTCTTCAAAAGTTGGTTGCCATTCATCGTAATAATATACGATATTAACTATTGGTTTATCACACATGTAACTTAGGTTTTCTAAAAATTTATAGGTGAACACTGTTTTCCCCGAGAATGAGGGACCAGCTATAATACAAGTAAAGGGATGTTTAAATTTCAATTCCATTTTTATGGATAATTTAGTGTTTCAATCTAGGAGGTTTGTAATGAACTGAATAAATTTTCTGATTAAGTTTATTTTTATATAATATCATACATTTAATCATATTTATATACAATAATATAACTACCAGCTTACACTATCCAATACAATATTCTCAATATTGTAATAATATTTTACAAGCAATTCATACATATGGGGTGAGTCATTGTAACTCAATTTTATGAATTCAGCACAAGTTTGTATATCGATTACACGTAAATGTTGCTTACGCATTTCAGTGAGAATGAAATCTGCGAAATAATCAATTGTGCAATACCTGGTAATAACATTTTATATTATTGAATATCAACACGTTGTTACATGTAGAAACCACCCCCACCACTGACGCGCCGGAATTCTGTGAAATCACACGATTTTGTAAAGACCAGCCCACCCACGTTGAGTAACTCAGCGACGCTTTTGTGAGCGTCAACCTTTTGTGCGTTTTCTTAGAAATACCTGGCCATGTCGAATGTCAGGACCGGGTTTCTTACGAATTTTGGTCTAAATTTGTAAAAAATTCAATTCTCATGACCATCAATCATTAGTTGATACGGTCCCGAACACCTGGTCTGACAATAGGAACAAAAGACCTGCCACCCGCTTTTGTGAAGAGATATTCGCTTCAACCATCATCCATAACCGTACTTGAAGTAGAAATTTTTTTGAAAATGTATTTTCCTCCTAATAGTATTCTACGATAACTGAGGGGTACCTCGGAAGACTCTGCTGAGACAACATCGTTGGGTGTAGATTTAAGAAGACCAATGCATAGTTTGATTGATTTTCGTTGTAAAATATCCAGAGGTTTCAAGGTTGATACTGAAGCGTCCCCATAAAAGAAACTACCATAGTCGATAACTGATCTGATAAATGCCTTGTAAAACATTAATGCCGTATTCTGGTCTGCCCCCCAATTATTAAAACATACATATCTTAGGATTTGGTACCTTTTCTCAGTCCTTACTTTTGTATAAGTAATATGATTTTTCCATAAAAGTTTTCTGTCTAAGATTACTCCTAAAAACTTCACGTTGCTTTTATGTTGAAAAGATAAATTATTCAAAACTAAATGGTCTGGAAAATTTGTCCTAGATGTACAAAACGAGCACACAACTGATTTAGACATTGATATACTATGTCCGTGGGCAAAGAGAAATTTAGAGAAGTTTTGTATGGCTATTTCCAACTCATGTTGACATTGTATATGACTTTTGTTGACGGAATAGATGGTTATATCATCGGCATATTGAAGTAGTTTGATATTAGGATTATTGAAGCATTGAGAAAGTCGATGGTAATAAATAATAAATAAAATTGGGGACAAAATTCCTCCTTGTGGTAAGCCTAAACTAGTACGCCTCGGACCTTCGAGATTTTGCTCTATTTTCAGGAACAATTCCCGGTTTATATATAGGTTGTAAATTAAATTTGCGAATCGAATAGGCAGACCAATATTAATAATTTCTTCTTTCAAAACCGATAAGGAGATATTATCGTATGCACCAACTATATCTGCAAATACAGCCGTAAGTATTTTTTTTTATCAGAAAATGCTAAGTTAATATCTGTTACTAATTATGTGATACAATCATAAGTATAACACCCCTTGCGAAAACCATACTGATATCGAGGAAATCTGTCATAATATTCCAGCCACCATTCTAGGCGAAGTTTTAACATTTTCTCAAAAGTTTTCATTATACATGAAGCTAAAGATATAGGTCTATAGGAGTCTGACAAACACGGATTTTTATTAGGTTTGAGTATTGGAACGATCACATATTTTTTCCAGTCACTAGGATAAACACCGGTGGATAGAATTTTATTAAAAATTTTTAGTAACATCTGCTTACTATTGAGTGGTAATTTATATATCATTATATATTGAAAATTATCATATCCTGGAGCGGTATTACTTTTCAATTTTAAACATTTTTCCAATTCGGACAACACAAAAGGACGACAAATAATATCATCATTATTCATTTCAGGCAGAGCAACCTCGCGTTCATGTATTCCATCTGGCGATACCTTCGAGAAAAATTCCTCTGACCAATCACCCTTAACTATAGGAAGTTGAATACTTGAGATATTTTGTTTTCTCTTAATATTCCTCCAAACCAAATTAATTGGCGTATTTTTATTTAGTGAAGAGCAAAAATTTTTCCAATTTTCCCTCTTGCTCTTTTTAATGACTTGTTTAGCTATGGCCTCCATATTACGATAATTAATAAAATTATTCAATGTAGAATTAGTTTTGTAAATTAGAAATGCATTTTTTTTTATCCCTGATGGCCTTTTCGCAATCTTCGTTCCACCAGTGCTTATTATATTTTTTATGAACATTTTCTTTATATAGCGGAATGCTAACACTGCATGCCGTGGTTAAAATAGCTTTAAAATATTCATAATCAGTAGAATTAATTTCATTGACATCTGTTGTTAGACGTTCTACTTCTTGAACAAATGTAACCCAATTTGCCTTATTGGTGTTATAAAGCCTAGATGGCTTTTTATTATCTAATTTAATTACCGAAATATGAATATCGTACCTTATCACAAAGTGATCTGAGCCTAATGTTTCATTTTCTACAAACCAGTTAACAAGGGAATTTAAAGATCTTGAAACAATTGTTAAATCGACTGCAGACTTGGATTGATGAGGATATGATATCCTCGTTGCTGAACCATCGTTCATTATGAAAAGATCATGATTCTCGATATAAGACAGGAAATTGACACCCATTATAGTATCAATCTCCGATCCCCATGCTGAATGGTGAATATTAAAATCACCTCCTATTATAGAGTACCGTTCCATAGAGTTGAAAAATATATCCCACAACCTCCCTTCAACAACCCTACTTGATGGAATGTATAAGGAGTATATATCACATTTTGACTTATTGGGTAATTTTAGACTCACAGCAACTCCTTCAATCCCTCTGATTATAGGGAAATTTTTATTTTCAAAAGGAATTGATTTCTTTATTATAATTGCAACCCCACCTTTTCCATCGAATCTATCTTTTCTGATAACGTTATAGTCAGACACACTGAACGATTTATTTCTCTTTAACCAGGTTTCTGATATTAAATAAATATCAATATTATTTTCACCGATGTATTGTTCAAAACTACCTTTATTTGCTACAATAGATCTGGCATTCCACTGACACATTTTTAATTTACTGTCCATTTAGAAATTCTTTTAATTTATTACTTATCTTATCTTTATCAATATTTTCCTGAATATTTCCCGATAAACCACTGAAATCCTTAAAAATAGACATAATTATTTCGCATATAAGATTCGTCAGAAAAGACAAATCCAGAGAACCATTTTCCCTAGTCTTATCCAAAATGACGTCGCCAAGACAAGTACCATTACCTGATACGGATGGGACCGACTTTATTATATCAGCATGCTTTCTTTTAATTTCAATATTTGCTTGTATTGGTATTTTTCTTTTCGGATTCTTAAGAGGAGGAAAAATTTGACGGTTATTATTTGACATGGTGACTGAAGCTGTCGTGGTAATAGCACTAGCGAAACTATTATCAATTAATTTCACTGCCTCTCTATACGATAAATTTTCATTAGCCATTTTTTCTTTTATTTTTTTCTGAGATAGAAAAGTTGGACAATTTTTAGAGTCGTGTGATAAATGAGCTCCATTACAATTAACACAATTAAGGGTTTCTGATTTACAATTTGTAATTGAGTGATCGTCTCCACATTTCGGACACCGCAAAACACCTCGACACATACTATCCACATGACCGAATCTTAAACACCTTTTGCATTGTATCACCCTCTGTACGAAAGGAAATACTTCGCGAATGCAATTGAATATAGCAACTTTATTCGGTAATTCCTGACCCTTAAATGAAATGAGGACGCTAGTTGTCGGAATATACTTTGGAGAACCGTCCTGATTTAAAATTTTTTTTGTTAATCTTTTGACTTCTAAGAGGGTGAACACTTGTCCCATGACAGGTTCAATATGAGCTTTAAGTTCAGCATCTGAAATGTCGATATCAATGGATCTAATAACACCTTGTCTTCGTAACAAGAATAGCGGAATATAAGCATCAAGATTGTTTTTTCTAAGAAAATCTAGATTCAAAAAATCATTTGCACTGAGCATAGTTCTAAAAGTAATTCTAATACGATTTCTACCGTTTTTCTCTATTGAGAGAATATTGTTTGATATAGAGGGATTATTTCGATAAATCAGTTTACCAATTGACATTGCGTGCAAATTACCAACATTCTTATCGGTACTCTCCACATACACTATAAACGGACCAACATCTGACAAACTGTATTTGTTTATACTTTTTTTGTTAGACTGAATCGCTGAACTCTGAAATCGAACTATCTCCACTCAAGGTTACATTACTTTTTGATTTATTATCAGGAGTATAATGGAACGAACTCACCGGTGAAAATTGATCTGGCTGACTGAATGTACTTTCATCTTCCTGGGTTTGATTATCATCCAAAATCATTCTTAACGCATCGCTAATGACCTCCGAATTTAGAGCGCCACCCCCTTTGTCAGGGGGTTCCGCACTTGCAGACATTGTTTTAAATAATAAGAATTGTTTTAAATTATAAATTATATGCGAAAATTCACTGATACACAGACGTTCAATCCGTATTCTTATTCGATTTTCTATAATAAAAGAATTCGAAACAAACTATAAGCACCTGTGATACACATGGAATCTGAACCGCAACTGTATAGGAGATTTAATATATATTGAAAACGGAAACAAACTAAACAGGAAAAAACTAGATAATTTAAGGATTGGTCCATTTCATATAATAGAAAAAGTTTCGGACACATTATACAAGATAAAAATAAGTGATAGAAAAATTGATACAAATTTATTTCATGTTACGAAACTTATTCCAGCATCAGAAACACAGGAATGCGCAGATGAAGAAGAATGAAAAAAGTATTGATGAGAATCGCCTTAGCAATTCTCACCCTGAAGGAGGGGAGATGTAAAGAAAATATAGTTTCTTTATTTCAAATATAGTGCGCTCTGCATGTAGCTATATATCCATATAAATTTGTATGAGATCGCTAAACTTCAACTGCAATTGACACATCATTGCCAAACTTGACATATCTATTAATATTAAGTAGATTAATAACTGTGAATAAGGAAGTGATATTAATAGACTCAAATTGTCGTTTCTTTGTTTACAGGTAAGATTGTATAGTGTAAATAGTCGTTGTAATTAGTGAATAAAATTCAACCTTTGTTTACAGAGAAATAAATTTCGGTTTATTATATATCATCTATCGATAATAATTGTCTTATATATATATATATATATATATATATATATATATATATATATATATATATATATATATATATATATATATACCTATATATATGTCACGTTTTTCGACACGAAAAGTGATGGCTAAAGTATTTGATTTTATGAAAATTTTTTCTTTAGGATGGATATGGACCTAGCAGGACTACATTTTAGAAATATTTTCATGTTATTCATGTTATTAAGGTTTTATTCACCTAAACCTTAGGGTTTTTCAAATATTTCGTATTTTGTGAAACTGTAGTATCATTTTTAACGATTAAAATCACAACTGGTGTTTTCTTGTTTCTAACCAAATTAATGATGAGGTCTACTAACTGAAACAAATTTTATGTCGCACTTGTGAAATATTGACTAACTTAGACTTGGTGTGTAAAAATAAAGGTAAAATTATTGCAATCTATAAACGGCACTAACTTGTTTAACTTAAATGGGACACCCCGTTTTTTATGTCACCAACATATGTAAAATTTAATAGTCTATAGAATACATCCCAATCTCTTCACGTTTTCAACTAAAATGCACATTTTCATCTTGCAAACTGATCAAAATGGCGATGGTCGCGGTTTTGAACACATGATATAAGATATTGCTTGTTTCATATCCATAATTTTTTTTTCCTTCATAATTTGAACTAGTGAATAACATTCAAGATATTGAAATATAAACGCATATATTATGATCTTGATGTTTATTTCAATTAATTCTGGTTTCTCAAAACGCCATAGGCGACTTGATAAATGATAAATTTCTTAAAATCAGTTTTCAAGATGAAAATGTGCATTTCATTTGAAAACGTGAAGAGATATCGATATGAATGAATTCAAATATTTGATAGACAATTAAATTTTACATCTGATGGTGACATAAAATACGGGGTGCCCCATTTAAGTTAAACAAGTTAGAGCCGTTTAAAGATTGCAATTATTTTACCTTTATTTTTACACACCAGTCTAAGTTAGTCAATATTTCACAAGTACGACATAAAGTTTGTTTCAGTCAGTAGGCCTTATCATTAATTTGGTTGAAAACAAGAAAATACCAGTTGAGAATTTAAGCATTAAAACTGATACTACATTTTCACAAAATACAAGATATTTCAAAAACCATAAGGTCTAGGTAAATAAAACCTTAATGAAACTGGCATTTGTTTTCGCCGTAAAATCCAATAATAAAATAATATACAAGATATATATATATATTCCATTTAAAAAAGACCAACTCTGATACTTTTCGTGTTTTTGGCACACCCGGTACAACATAAAAATATTTTTAAAATGTAGTCCTACTAGGTCCCTATCTATCCTAAAGAAAAAACTTTTATAAAATATTCTAGCCATAATTCTTCGTGTCAAATAACGAGAATAAACCCTGTATATATATATATATATATATATATATATAAATATATAATATAAAATATATAAATATATATAAATATAAATATATATATATATATATATATATATATATATATATATATATATATATATATATATATAATATATATATATATATATATATATATATATATATATATATATATATATATATATATATATGTATATATATATATATATATATATAGATATATATATATATATATATATATATATACATATATATTATATATATAAATATATATATAATAAATAAAATAAATATATATATAAAAATATATATTTATTATTAATATATATATATATATATATATATATATATATATATATATATATATATATATATATATATATATATATATATAATATATATATATATATATATATATATATATATATATATATATATATATATATATATATTATATATATATATATATATATATATATATATATATATATATATATTGGAATTATTCTTGCCTGTGTTGTATTATCTCTTAGTTGTCGTTGCAATGAAAGGCCTTTAGAGTTTAAAACCTCAATTATCCTAAGTTATATAGATCTCATAAAACACCCAGGGAAAACAAATAACAATGGGCAACGCCTATGTAATTTGGCAACAAGGTTGAATATTATAATAAGTAGCACCAAATTCGCACATCCAAGAAAGCAAATGATAATATGGGAATCGCCAGATCACAGATATACAAACTGATCACGTGCTTATTAATAGAAGTGAGCAGTTCTCGGTAAACGATGTACTAACATACAAAAGTGCAAATGGCGACTTGGATGATTACATGGTAACGACCACAATCAAACAAAACTAAAAAATATCAACGTTATAAAAACAATCCGAACTAATTGGGACATCTAAAAGCTCAAATATGAAAAAATAAGAAACGAATACGAGTAGCAAGTGGAAAAAATGCTATTGAAATGTGAAGAAAGGGAGAATGTTGAGTTGGAAAGGTAAAACTGTCTACTGAGCTCAGCGGAGAGTCAGTTAGGGAGAAAAGTACGGAAAAAAAATAATGGTATAATGAAAAATGATGGAACAACTCAGAAGACAGAGTTGGATATGAGAAAATGAGAAAAATGTAACAAATCGATAAGGAAAGCTAAAAAAGAATGGACGGACGATAGAATAAGAAAAATAGAAAACAAAAAAACTAATATAAACACAATAGAAACTATAAAAAAATAAATGAACAAAATAAAACATATAAACGTAAAGTTAGAGGTATAAGAAACAAA
Source organism: Cynegetis impunctata (assembly GCA_030704885.1). Classification (NCBI taxonomy): domain Eukaryota; kingdom Metazoa; phylum Arthropoda; class Insecta; order Coleoptera; family Coccinellidae; genus Cynegetis; species Cynegetis impunctata. Next base: position 416,639 of record JARQZK010002236.1, on the reverse strand, counting down.
AGCAGTGAAGTGGCACAAGAAGAAACGCAAGATAAAAATATCTAGAACGAATATTTTGAAGAATTGTTAACCGGGGCAGTTTTAGATAAAGCAACAGAGGAAGATAAGGAAGAAGAAAGGAGGCAGAACACAGTAGAAGAACCAACAAAAAGTGAAGTAATAGAAATAATTGAATAAAGTGAGAACGGGAAAGCACCTGGAGAAGACGAGATAAATATTGATTTGATAGAGTACGGTGGAAAAGAGCTTCATGAAAGACTTAACCAGCTAATAGATAAAATATGGAGAGAATGGCTCAGCAATGGAAAGTTGGACAAATTATAACAATTCACAAAAAAAGGGGACGAACAGGAGTGCAGATACTATAAAGGTATAACTATTTTGAATGTGGCATACAAAATATTGTCAGCAATAATCTAGAGGCGTTTAGTTAGAAGATCCGAAGGCATAATGAATCCATACCAAATCGGATTCACACCAGGGAAGTCAACAACTGATGCCATTCATACCATTAAGCCAATAATGGAAAAAGCCTATGAATATAAAATGGAAATAGAAATGCTATTTATAGACTTCAAACGGCATTCAATTCAGTCAGAAGGAGTAAATTGATTGCAGAACTGAAAAAGCAGGGTATAGAGGCTAAGTTAAGAAGATTAATTGCAATGAATATGAACCATTCAAAGACGAGTATACTTTATACTTTATAGTGAATAGAGGTGTAAGACAAGGTGATGACCTCTCAACAACATTGCTCAATCTAGCCCTAGAGTATGTTATGCAAAACGTGAGTAACAGGAATTTGAGAATGAGTTTATGCCAAATGGTCGATTAAGCAGACGACATACTCATAGTAACGAAGAAAAGAGAAATAATGAAACAAATGCTACTAGAAATAACAACAAAAGGTGAGAAGATGAGATTAAAAATAAACAGCAGTACAACAAAGATAATAAGATTTGGAAAATAGTGTGAAAACGAAATTATAAAAATTGGTGAATACGAATTTGAGGAAGTGAAAAAGTTCAAATATCTGGGGATCACAATCAACAGTAACGGAGAACGAAGATCAGAAATAGACGGAAAAATAGTGGCGGCTAATGGAGCGTACCATGCCAATAAGAAACTACTAAATAGTAAATTACCAACAAGGGCCACTGAACTGAAAATTTATAACACAATGATAAGAACGTAGATGATGTATGGAGCAGAAACGATGACAATGACAAAAAGAGAAGAGGAGGAATTAGGAATACTAGAACGAAGAATAATAAGAACAAAATTAGGGCCAATAAATGTTGATGACAATGAGTACAGGCAATGGATGAACTATGAAATACTGAGAGAAGGGAACGATGAAGTTATAGTGAAAGGAATTAAAAAGCGAAGGACAGATTGGCTCATCCATGTATGGAGAAGAGGAGAGCATGCAATGGTCTGCTCAGTGCTGCAGTGGAAACCAGGAGGTAGGAGATGGCGAGGAAGACCCAGACCCAAGAGGCTGAAGGAAGTGGAGGATGATTTAAGAATGATAGGTATCGTTGGATGGAAAGAAAAAGCTAAGGACAGGACCCTATGCAGACAAATAAGCGATAAAGTATAGAAAGGATGAGGGTTGATCCATCCCAGAGAGCATTAATGCGGCTCAACCCCACAAGGGGTGTTTATCCATTATTTATTATTATATAGACCTCATATTATTATTATTTTTTTAGTTGATATGATCTTAAGCATAATTTCAAAAAATATAAAATAAAAAATTGTTTTCAATTATTTATATTTTCAATAAAATAATATTGAGGTTGAATAGTTGTGTTCACAAAAATTATTTCGAATGCTGTTAGAGCCGTACTTCTTCGTATGAAAGCAATTATTATTCCTTCAGTATATCCAAACTCACTCAAAAAGTGTATGAGATAATTATGTAAGCTTCATCTAAGCTTTCACACTTATTAATAATTTTCAAATTTCGTTATAGTTCAGTACAAGGCATGAATTAAATAGTAAACATTTAACAACTCTAATTTTCTGTACTCATGATTCAAAATGGAGAAAAACTGACTCACAAAAAAATTATTAAACTTCCAAGTTTCATATTAACTTCATTCTTATTTTTAATTATTTATAATATCTTAAGCCTAAATCTACTTTACTCCAACCGTGATTTTATAATTTCTTCCATTTCGTAGAATACGAAAAGTTGTACTGATATACAAATTTGGAATTTATATTTCTAATGGAATATGATTCACCTCCTTGAATATATGCACGAGTAAAGAATAATCAAATCTCAACTTTCATCATTATTTCTCTTTCAGAGAAACTTTGAGCAAACTTTACTCTCATTTAGACGTTCGTTTTGTATACTTCAAAACTACAATCTTCCTTATTGAATTGGTTATTTGTCGTAGATATATAAAACATCAAACGATCCATTCAATTTTTCCACATCGTGTATCCAGATCGATGGAAAACTTGTTCGAGTATAGGGGAAATTGCTAAAGCAGGAAGATAAAGAACGATATTTTACATAAGAAAATTGAAACCGGGATATAAGTAAATGTAAGAACGAATAAAGAAACAAATTTTCCTGAAAGCCTCGTGTGAGTCTGTATCACGAGATATTATGTTGTCCATGTACTGAGGAAACTTCGGAAATAAAATTTTTACGACGAATAAACATGGGATAGTTCATTTCATCGCTTGTAAACTTCAGCAAAATTAGGGTAGTCCATAACTATCAAGATATCGGATAATCGAATATCATTAATGTGAAGAATAGATATAAAATACTTCCGCTTTGTGCCAATGTGCGTCAAATATTGTAAGGTGCTAATCGTTGGTAAAAAATAATTATAATTAAGTACCTATATGGAAAATTTTCATTAAAATTTTTCTCCTTCATATGCAGGTTTACTTTCAAAAATTCATTCATAAAAAAACAACAGAAACTTAATGATGTATATAAATTTCAGTATAATGGTTATATCTAATTGTAAAATGGAATGACACGAACAAAATCATTCGTATGAATCAACTGAGGACATTCTTATCGTCATTAGCGATGACGATAAGAATGTTCAACTTTATCGAAATTATACCATGAAACAACATAATAAATCATATTGAAATTGCAACAAATCCTTAGAAGTTCTATAATTTGATTTTTGAATATCTTCCCGATATTACACAGGAGTAGGTAAAAGTTTGAATCAAGACATAGATAGTGACGGAAGATGGTACAGGGTGGGCAAATTTCTATTTTTGTATAGGGTATCTCGGTAACTATAGGAGATACAAAACAATGGATGGCATTTCTGGATATCTTTTTTCCAAACAAATTCTCTGGCAAAACCAAAATTTGTTATCGTCTTTTGTTTCCGAGTCATAAACAAAAGTTGGATTTTTTGACTTTTAGAAAAGTGTGGATATCATGGTTGTGAAGTTACGAGCTAATAAATTTTACATTCTTAAGGCACTTTTTTCTGGATATCTCGAGGCCACTGGATTGGCCTCGAGAAAATTTGAAAAATGAAAGTGCATTTTCGAATTATGGCCTAAAGATGTTTTTTTTTAAATGGAAATCATAGTTGGCTTTGTTTGGTTGGAACGGATTTTTTTCTCCTATCTAACGATGTATTATATGTTGAGTCGCTTTTGATGTGTAAGTCTCTATTAGCAAATAGGTATTTATGTACCAAGTGCGTTAAATAGATCCGAGGGATGAATGTTGCCCGATGGGCGTAAGGATCTAGTAACGCACGTGGTGCATACAAGATTTTATTTTTCACGAAAAAAATATTTTATTATAATGAAAAACCGATTTTAAAATCGGCTCATTGCTCCTATCCATTTTCCTTCTCATAGTAGGCATGTCATTTGTTGATATTTTGACGTTTGTGAATATTTTTGTCATCATAGTCTTATAGAAATAATTGAAATGAAAATGAATTTACCCAAGAATATCATAGAAAATGCTGCCAAAGCTGCGAATAATTCATTGCCGGAGAAATCCAGAGCCGTATACGACAAGGATTATGAAGTTTTTAATCATGGAAGTTGCTTCATTTCTCCTCGTAAAATTAGCGGGCGTTATGATCCATTATGCCCGCAAATGCGGGCGTTATGGCATAGGGCATAATGAGTGTTTTTATGGCAACAGTATCCAAAGTGAAATAAACATACAATATACAAGTGAAAAATGAAATAATATCTTACTAGGTACATTATTTTTTGTATTTTTATACGTATTCCAAGTAAGCAGGTGTCATCTATGACAGAGTATGTCCATTTTTTTCCGTCATAATGTAAATCAACTGATTTAATCGTGAAAGTAAGGTTATCGTACGAAAATTACGAGAAATATGACAAAGTAATAGCAATTGTGATATTGCATCTGAGATATATTTCATTCGCTATCCAGAAAGAGGACAACTTAATAAAACTAGTTTCAAAAGATTAAATACAGATCATTTGATAACAGAGCAAATTACAGCAGTGAAGATGTTTAATAATCATTTTTGAACTTTTGAAAATAGCTTCATTAGGTTGTCTTCTTTCTGGATAGTGGTTGAAATATATATCAGATGCAATATTACAACTGTTATTACTCTGAATGAAGCTTTCTAACATATCATATTTCTCTTAATTTCCATACGACAACCTGATTTTTACGAATAAATCAGTTAATTTATATTATGACGGAAAGAAATGGACACACTATGTCAAAGATGACACGCGCCTACTTAGAATACTTATAAAAAACTCAAAAAGTAATGTAGTCAAATATTATTTTCGCTATTAAAGACTCACATATTGAAAGCGACCCGACATATGATACATCGTTAGAAAAGGGAAAAATATTCAACAATTAGCAGATATGACCGCAATAATACAGCGCATGGTGGAACTCTTATCTTGTTCTTGGACGACAACTTTTCATCTGTATCCAAATATGATTTCTTACTGGCGGAGACTATATTTGAATTCTCAATAGTACATAACAAAAACATTGATTTGTTCATTGTTTGCATTTATAGAACGCCCACGTCAAATGTACAACTTTTCCTAGACTACCTTCTTAATTTGCTTGACGCATTGCCTATAAAAAGTAGGAAAATCGTATGCGGCGATTTTAATATTGACTTTGCTGCTACATGTGCCTCTCGGAGATCTTTGGTGAATATTTTAGAATCATTTTGTCTCACTATGCATGTGGATTCGCCAACTCGAATCACCAAAACTTCTTCTACAATCATAGATTACATTGTTTCTGATTTTATTCCCCTTAATGTCGAACACAGGGTAATCAGTACGGACCTCTCGGACCATGAAGCGGTTCTTGCCAGTTTTGTGATCCCACAGACAGCTCCAAAACAAAACTGTCGAATGGGTCGAATTTATTCTCAAAAAAACTTTAATATGTTTTATAATGCATGTCTGTTTACTGATTGGCGTGGTCTATTTGAAGATACCGACTCTAAATTTTTAGACTTCATTAATAAGATGATTAAGTGTTTTGATACAGCATTTCCCCTTCGCAAAATAAAAACTAAGCGTCACAAATCTTGGACAACTAAGGGAATTCGAATTTCATCTAAAAATATGAGATCGCTAATGTATATTAAAAAATTCATAGATAACCCCTCTATATTGAATTACATTAACAACTATAGGGCATTATACCGCAAAATCATTAAATCGGCTAAGCACAACTTCTACAATGTTCGCATCTCACAAGCTTCGAACTCTTCCAGAGAAACATGGTCTATAATAAATGACTTAAGAGATAAAACCCGTTCCTCATGCTATGTTGATCCCAGCCCTGATGAACTGAATAATTACTTCGTGAATGTATGTAAGAATATCAATTCAAATATAGTTCCGAGTTGTGATGCTCTCTCCTTCCTGCTACCATCTAAAAAGATTATGGACAGTTTCTTCCTGAGACCAGTTGACACACATGAACTGATGCAAACCATAAGCGATATACAAAATAAAGATTCATGTGGAAATGATGGCTTATCCATCAAATTATTTTTAAACATACCTGATACAGCCATCAACATTTTAGTCTCGTTGATTAATGAATCTTTTGAAGTTGGTCTCTTTCCCAATTGTCTGAAAACAGCCATTATTATCCCACTCCATAAGGGTGGAGAAAAAACTAAAACTTGTAACTATAGACCTATTGCTTTATTGCCTGCCTTATCGAAGATAGTTGAAAGGCTCATGAAATGCCGTCTCTTACCCTTCCTTCTCAAAAATAATATTCTTACAGCACAACAGTATGGCTTCTTACCCACAAAATGCACTAATGACGCAATGTTTTCGGTTCTTAATGAAGTATATACATCACTCAATGACAAACTGTTCACAACTTCAGTTTTTTGTGACTTCGCAAAGGCCTTTGATTGTGTTAACCATGCAATTTTAGTACGAAAACTTCAGTTTTATGGCATACGTGGGTCTCCTTTAGAATGGTTTAAATCTTACCTAACTAACAGGCAACAAACAGTACGAGCAAATGGTAAGAATTCAATAAATCTACCAATAGACAGTGGGGTACCTCAGGGCTCGGTTTTAGGACCAATTCTCTTTCTTCTTTTCATCAACGATATTGTGGACTTGAAAATAAGTGGTAGAATTACTTTGTTTGCTGATGACACCAGTGTAACTTGGAGTAACTCTGATATACAAGCCTTACAGTCAATCATAAGTAATGATTTGATGGCTATTAAGACCTGGTCTGATTCAAATGGACTTTGTTTCAACACAGATAAAACTGTAGTAATGTCTTACAGAGGAACCCTACAACCTGTTACCCTAAACAATAAAACAATTCAAACAGTGAACTCAGCGAAGTTTTTAGGTCTTTATATTGATGAGTCGCTCAAATGGTGTACTCATATAGACATATTAACAAAAAAATTATCTTCTGCATGTTTCGCCATTAAAACGGTTTCTAGAGAGCTTTCAATTTCTGCTGCGTTGTCGACATACTTTTCTTTATTCGAATCACACCTTCGTTATGGTTTGCCATATTGGGGTTCATGCAGCCTCTTCCACTTTGAGTCTGTTTTCAGATTGCAAAAGAGAGCAGTTCGTTATATGTTCGATCTGAGCAGAAGGACACATTGCGAATTCTACTTTAAAAAATTCAAAATTCTAACCCTTCCTTCACTATTCATATTCGAATCCGTCTGTTTGGTTCGCAAACACATTCATAACTTTTCAGAAAGACCAAATCATAGATATCCCACAAGAAATTCAGATACAGATATTTATTTAATAACGCCCACCTCCGTCTTAGCAAAAAACTCCTTTACCTACAATGCCGGAAAGTTATACAATCATCTACCATTGGAGCTAAAATCCTTGAGTACGTACAAAAAGTTCCGAAGTTCGACTAAGGCTTTTCTTTTGGAGAGACCATTTTACTCAGTAGCAGAATTTTATTCTGTAACTGAATTTCACAATGTAACATAGACCCTTGAGATCCACATTTAGTAGCAACATATATTAATGTTTTGTTTTTTTTTTTTTTATAATACAATATGTAATATACAAAATTTTATATCTGTATGATAAGTTTAGTTGACAAATATGTTGATTCTTAACATATGTTTATACATAATTGACTGATAAATGTTTTTCTATTTTGTTCTTCTATTCAATAGATTCTTGTTTTGTTTAACGACTGAAAGTGTGTTTTGTTTGATTAGTTATCATTGTTAAATTTTATTTTTAATTTTTTATAGGTATGTGCTTTGTCGACAAAATTTTGTAATTTTATAGGACAATAAAGCTGTTTCTCTCTCTCTCTCATTCTGTTGTGGTTTGGAGTTGTAATGCCCTTCTTTGCTTTGAGTTTCAATCTACTGGCACTTTGTGGTCTTCACTTTCTTTGGAATTGACCGCTTGGTTAGTTCCCACATGAAGTCTATGGAGTTCCTGTCTGGTGAATTCCTGAGCAGAGCGAAACACTAACATGATTTTCAGTCAGGAATGCAGGAAATTCTAGTACTCGCTTGTACTGGTCTTCTTTGATCGTATCTTTCACGATGTATAGTCACCCTATGCGTTCTTCTGAGATGACATACCACACATCGACACTAACATGGTATTTAGCCCTCTCCACAAGACAGTTTGTATAGAATTGTTCCTCAGGCACCTTCTGAAAAAAGAACTTTTGTCGACCAAAATCTGGAACCATGACTCGTCGGATAAGCACAACTGTAAAATATTAGAAATAATGCTATGAAATTGTCAAGGATGGTTCAAAGTATTCATAAAAATTATTCCTCGTCAACTCCAGTCTACAACAGTCATATGATGGTGTGGTGCACAATGTAGTCATTTTGTTGTCTTAGTCTCCGTGAGGTGAGGTTTTTCAGTAGGCCGACGACCTTGCAGAGTATCTTCGGCAAAACTCCTCCAGGCCATCCTTTTTGAAACTTCTATACCTTCATCGTTTATGATCGTAGTCAGACAGAAAATACTCTTTTTTCGATTTTCGGGGCAGATGACTATGACTTTTCGATATGTACGAGAAGTTGTGATCTTTTTTCGGTCATATTTTTCTACAAGGTCTGCTTCCAACGGTTTATTTTCATGGATATCAATTTTAATTCCACTAACTAATACCTAACTATACAGACTTGGGAGTAGTTGCTATGGCTCTCTAGGAATGTAAGATGTTCAGTAACAACGTTTGTTTTCATCTAAAAGTTCTTGGAGGAGTGTCCTAAGTCTTGTCCGTAGTGAAAAAACGCATATTTGAGGTTATCATGTCGAATTGAAAAAATGTAAATCCGCATACATAACTTACCTTCCGATTACTTTGAATAAAAAAACTTTCAAAAAACTGATATGTAATATTGAAAACGACAATACAGCAAACCGCACTTATTGACGAACAAAAATCGAACAAGAAGATACATTACATAATTGACAAATTTAGCAAGTTTCAGGTGTTACCACATATCAAAAACAATAACAATGATGCCAGTAGTTGCATCAATTGAAATAACCCTTTCGAAACCACTTTGTTTTCACAAATAGTTGTTTTAAACTAGAAATTACATAAATTGGAACATTGTCCCTAATAATTTGACCACCCACTGTATTTGAAACATTCGTGCTTCCAACGTATCACTTTTCGACAGATGCGAAGATCAATTAATTGAAATCAATCTGATGCATTTGAGTAACCTTCAACATATTCAACGCGTGATATTACTAGCATTTTTCATCTGTTTAATTCTTGGCGAGTTGAACTTCAAAATCGTATATTGAATGAATTTTGTGATAGGTACGCAAAATGAAAAGAACTCTTTAATCATCGACCGATATATCCACTTCGTGAATATCAGCAGCAAAATATCATAGAACTAATAGCCCCATCCTATAGAAACAGAGAGCCGATTGAAAAATAAAAGAATTCCAACACATGCAAAGACCAATTTTCCGTTCCACTTTTTTCATCTATGCAATTACTCACGTGACGTTGAACTCCCTATACATCCTACTAATTCAAACAACTTCAAAAGAACCATTGAAAATGTTCACAAAACGAATCAGAATTCGCACGGAATGAAAAATAGACGAGAGCAAACTAAAATAGAAAAGCTCCTATCTCTGTTCGGAATATAATTAATAGCGAATATTTCGTCGAAAAGAAAAACAAAACCGTATAATTGCTTGTACGAAGTAAATCACGTGGTAAGCACTTTGTTGTAGTTCCCTTGACGACGGCTTTTACATTGGGATCAATATTCATTTAGAGCTCTTGAAGTCAGTATTGGCTAAAAACTTAATGAGTATACATGTAACCAGCTCCCTTGGAAAGTTGTTTGATAATTTTTTAAATTATTGAAAAGTGATTATCGCGACAAGTATTTACGCAGCGCACTCTCGTGAGTATGTCCAGAGTTTTTAAAAACGCTATGTTAACGTGTTTTGGAACTACATACGCCACAGTTGCAGAGTAGACATTTCATGTCAAGGAATATGTATTCTCGCGACGGGATACTGCATTTTCGATCTAAGCGGTGAATTGTTGGTTTCCAATAGCTTTGGTGGAGGGCGCTCTGGGTTGTTATCCAGATAGTAATCCCGACCGCGATTTGTATTGGAAATTATAATTCACTCCGTATCAAATGAGCTGCACTGATGAGATCTAATAAGATCGGAACAGCTGTATGCAGATTTTGAGGCGGGATGACGTGACGATTTCTATAATTTACTGTTGGTTTGTGAATGTAGAATTCTCTTCGCGAAATCCATATAACCAACTCATTCGGAAAGTTGTTTGATAATTTTTTAAATTATTGACGTATTTTACCTGTTATCTTTATGTAATATATTAAATTGGCCATGGTGAACTTGTATATTTTTCATGACTTGATTTTTAATGAGAATATATGGGAAACACGATTTTTGTATGCTTTGATTTCAAACATTCAGAGGTTAAACATCACAACTTTCAACATACTCATTTGTGAGCAACTATGATTAATGTCAATCGACAAAATAAAAATTTTCTTTATAATTAATAGCGATTACTAAAATAAACACTTGACGTTTCACTACTTAATTAATAAAAAATTATCGACATATTTGGAGTAGGTAACTAACCCCTTTCAAAACCATAAAAGAGAAAAGCAATATCATTTATGAGACTGATTCTAACATTCGAGACAAATGGAATTCAAGTTGAATTCATATAGAATCTATTATAGTTAACGTGTCTATCAAGTCCATAGATGAAACAACAAGATCTTTCTGTTACTAGCAGCGGAGATAAAAGAAAATCAACTCAAATTGAGGTTGAATATACTTGGATAATGAGCACATTATCAAGACCTACATAGAAAAAACAACTGAACTTTCACAATACTGTACCTTACAGCGAGGATAATAGTATCGAGACATATGAATAAAGCATAACAAGAATTTAATAATCCCAACAGAGTAATGAAAATCAACTGGAATTCAATTTGAATTCTAGTTGAATCTGTTTCGTGTAACATAACGAGCCAATTATTAAGACCTAAAGAAAAAACAACTTTTAGAATAATGATTCTTATACGGAAGATAATTTGAATTCAACTAGAATTGAAGTTGAATTTATGTACAATATATTTAGAATAACGAGCTTATAATCAAAACTTAAATAGTAAGAAAACAAGATTTTAATAATCCCAACAGAGTAATGGAAATCAACTGTAATTCAATCTGAATTCAAGTTGAATATGTTTTCGTGTAACATAACGAGCCAATTATCAAGACCTACATTAAAAACAACTTTTAGAAGAATGGATCTTATACGGAAGATAATTTGAATTCAACCAGAATTGGAGTTAAATTTTTGTTAAACATATTTCGGATTACGAGCCTATAATTGAGACTTAGGTACATTGAAAGTTTACATAAAAAACACATTTCAAGAAAGGTGCATTTCAATTGTTTACTTCGAATTAACCTTTTTATTGATGAAAGTGGCCGTCATATAGAACATTTATTATAAAAAATCGTTTCGCCTTTGTTTTCTTTAACAAAAAGATTTTATATCACTGATTTATTTGTTTACTTGTACTAGAAGTATCTTTTATTAGGATTTGAGACATTATTTATTTCCTTCGAAACTATGCAAAATACGAAATTTTTACTAAAAAAACAAAATGAAGATAATTAATTAGTCTTCTCGCTAAAAAAATTGAAACAGGATTACCACTCCAAAAAGATTCTGAAAAAAAATCAGGGGATGAGGGTTGTTTTACCCATTCTACAATTTCTTTTGCGTTTCTTTGATTACCGGAAGAAGAATAATCTTTTAAAATACATTTCTGTAATTTTTTTCACTCCATTCTGTACAGCGTACAAAAATGTGTTTCTTATGTACTTTCGAATATTTTCACGGTCAAACGGTTCATTTTGGTATATAAATGAATTAGGTCCAATGGACTTATTTTGACCTCTACTATACGTAGTAGCTCTTTGCCCCAGCAATTTTGGAACACCTATATATATATATATATATATATATATGGAACTTTGCAAACTTATTCCATGACAATGCAATAATTTAAATGTTTTGTCCTATTATCCTGCTCAGGACCTTCAGTATTAGCGATTTTTAAAATCCGATACCCGTTACTGCCAAGTGGGCGTTTGAAAAAGTTTTAAATCTATAAAAGCGAAGATAAATAACAGTTTAAAAAAATTAAACAGTACTAGTGTAGTAGTACTAAAAAATAGAAAATAAATAATAGTTCAAAAAAACTAAAGAACACGCTTCTGTGGATAACCGAACTGAAAAGTAGATTTAAAGTAGAAAAGTAAATAATAGATTGATAAAACTAGAAAACATGCTTTAATAGGAAAGCAAACTAAAGAGGAGAAACGGAATAATAATTCTAAAAAATTTTAAAACACGGTTTTGTAGATAACAGAACTAAACATTCGAAAATAAATAATAGTCTGAAAAATCTATAAAAACGTTTTAGCAAAGTAAAAAGAAAAAATAATTTTCAATAAATTTAAATTGAGAATAGTGTTATTAATGAAAAAATTCCTTTCATTGGGTGCTTTTTAAGATATTTCCATGATGACTATTTCTACCAATATATGTCATTAAAATATTAAAACAATTTACTGCAAGCACCCCACTCATTTCTACAATAATGAATTTTTTAATTACTGTTAGGAGTCGAGAGGATGGAATCATCGACACACTGAATTTTAGTATTTCGTTAGTTACATGAGTTTTATTTATAATAAGATGGACCTGTGACAATTGTTTTTAAAAACCGTCAAATAAAATTCATTATTTTCAACGAAAATATCCTGTATTTCTTTAAAATCTCCATATATTACATTAATTGGCGACCGTAACAGGACAAGTTATTATGGAGAATCTATCCAAGGTAAAGAAAGAACGGGATATATTGAGAAAAATGTTTACCAAGTCATGACATGATTTGGAAATGGAATTGGAGATCCGGCCATTGAAAAAGGACAATATCATAGCCCAATTGGCACAAATTGAAGATAAAGGGTCCAGGTTATTCGTCTTTGATGAGCAGATCCGTAGATTAATATTGAATGATGTTGATGATGAAGAAATGGAAGTCGAGTATGAAGCAGTAAAGAAGTTTCGTGAGTATTTGATAATGTGTAGGTCGAAATGTGAGTCTGTCTTAGTAAACGAAATAAATCAAGATATATATGTATATATATATATATATATATATATATATATATTTATATATATATATATATATATATATATATATATATATATATATATATATATATATATATATATTATATATATATATATATATATATATATATATATTTTTATATATATAATATATATATATATATATATATATATATATATATATATATATATATATATATATATATATATACACACTATATATAGAATCGAATGTAGAGATTGCAACGCTTGTTGTATTGGGAATACAAAAGCAATATTTACATAAACGTATATATGAACATAAGTATTCAATCCAGACGAATAAAAAACGCACGGCACTTGCAAAACACGCAATTTAAAAAATCCATCAATTTGATTTCATTAATCCAGAAATAATAACACAAGAGGAAAACCAATACAAGAGAAATATTTTAGAAATAACTAACATCCAACAAGAAGAAATCAACGTTACTAACTCCAGAAGCGACATCGATGATTTTGGGAGAATATATTATAATACTTTGCGTGAAACATAAAATGCTCTGATAACATCCGACAACTGATAATCGAAGATTCAAATATATCCAAACATCAAGACTGAATTATGTCTTGTACAGTTTTATTCAACGTCTGCTCGACGTTTTGGCAAAATCACATTTGCCATCTTCAGGTAACTCTTCAGGAAACCAGATGACCAGATTATCTCCGCGATAATAATAGACTATGCAGCGTATCGAAATCATATATGTATATATATATATATATATATATATATATATATATATATATATATATATATATATATATATATATATATACGCTGCGTAGTCTATTATTACGGGAAAACAACCAGTTCCTTCTGGTACTCACAGCAGTTTCAATAGAAATCAACTAGAATTCAAGATGAACGTATTTCAGGGAATAAGCCTATTACCAAGACTTAGGTATATAAAAAATGATAAATTGGGTTATCATAAGACTAATTCTTAAAGAGCGGATACATTAAATTCAACTTGAATTCTTGTTTCATTCAATTCGTGAAGCAACTCAAAGGACATACGTAAAATTAGATATAAAAATACACATATTCCCGTCAAATAGAATTTTCGAGAATAAAATGTTCCCAAAACATCTTACGAAACAACCAAATATCCGTACCATGGCGTAGAAACTTCGAGAACAAATTCAAACTGAAAAACTTTTCCGTCTTACGTCCCAAAGGACTTAAATGAATAAGCCGAATAAATAATATGAACGACCCTCAAAAACTTTTTTTTCATCTATTCTTTAATATGAGCTCCTAATGGAAAACATATTTCACGGAGATATTTCGGGCGGAAGAGGTTGGATGGAATTTTCTACACGGAAAATCTATTTTTCTCCCCAAGAAAACACTCTGATAAAAGTAGGACGAATCCGTAGAGATATTTAGGAAAGCAATAAGAAATCTTTGTTACATGGGAATTAGTTTTATGAGCCAAGAATTCCAAAATGATTTTCTCTTTAATATCGCCTTCGTGAACCTCAATAATGAGCACTTAAGAAGAAAGAAGAATTTGATGAAAACAAATCTTTCGATCCGAAAAACAAAATTTCCTCACAATTATCTTTGCTAGATTATGATTTGGATATTGTTGAGTTATTCGCAATAAAATTATGAATTTATTATATTGAACCAACAGAAACTTTTGGTTATTATGACTTAATTTTTTATCAAATATGCTGAACTTCATAACTATAATAAATTTCAAGGAAACTAGATATAAAGCTTTATAGTCGTATAAAAAGTTAACAGTAAAGATCAGGACTAGTTTTTTATCTGTTTTACACCTTCTAGACCACGATTTTTGAAATATATATGTATATATGTATACATATATATATATATATATATATATATATATATATATATATATATATATATATATATATACATATATATATATATATATATATATATATATATATATATATATATATATATATATATATATATATAAATATATATATATATATATATATATATATATATATATATATATATATATATATATATATATATATATATATATATATATATATATATATATACTAGCTGACCCAGCAAACGTTGTTCTGCCATTTGAATTATTTTTATCTATTCATCTATCTGCCGATGTATATCTACCTATCTAACTATATATCTATCTATCTAGATAGTTATCTATCTATCTATCTAGATAGTTATCTATCTATCTTTCTATCTATTTATCTATCTATCTATCTAGCTATCTGTATATATATCCGCATAACTATCTATCAATTTATCTGAACGGGCAAACGTTCTGCCATATAAATTATTTTTATCCATCTATCTTTCTATCTATTCATCTATCTGCCGATGTATATCTACCTATCTATCTATTTAGTTATCTATCTTTCTATCTATCTAAATATCTATCTATCTATCAATCTATCTGACCCGGCAAAAATGTTAATCATTGGGAGTATGAAAAATATATTACGACCTATTCTCAAACCGACTATTGTTATTTTCGATTGCCATCTTGCAACCCTATTGCGGATCTGTGGATAAAATAAAAATAAATGAAAATCGCGATGCAAAAATAGGGGTTGATCGTAGAAGGGTAAACAATTGAGAGTAATATGAATTTTTCTATTCTAAGTCATGACAAAATAAAAATGACATAGATAAGAAATAATTTTATATGGTGGTTAAGTATTCTCAAATTTTCTAATTTCCCTCGCAATTTTCTTAATTTTTTCTTTCATGAGAACCTTCTTCTGATAATAAGAAACACAACAAAAAAAGAATTAGTTAAATCGGTCTAGCCGTTAATTCATTTTTATAAATAGAGGTTTTCTAATTTCCAGCGCGTCCCGCGCAATTTTCTTAATTTTTTCTTTCATAAAAACCTTCTTCTGACAATAAAAAATACAACAAAAAAAGAATTAGTGAAATGGGTTTAGCCGTTCAAGCGAGATGGCGGGACCAAGGGGAATAAGGATTCAGTTTTGTATATAAAGAAGATATATATATATATATATATATATATATATATATATATATATATATATATATATATATATATATATATATATATATATATTCCAACTTTCTATAAGACTATAAAGCTTTAAATCCAGTTTCCTTAAAAATTATTATAGTTATGAAGTTCAGCATATTTAATTAGAAAAAAAAAATAAAAATATAAATATATATATATATATATATATATATATATATATATATATATATATATACAGGGTAGCGAGAAAGTCTGGCAACAAGCTATTTTCTCTGAAACTATCAAAGATATAATAATCAAGTACTGGGGTTATTAACGCGATTGCATTTTGCGTTTTTTAGAGGATCCGTCAATGTTTAGTGACGTCACGATTCAGTGTACCGCCGCCATTTTGAATTTTTTTAAATGGCAACGTAGGTCGAGTGATATGTCGTAGAAAAGCTTATTTCTTCGTCTTTTCAAAAATACTGAATAAGTACAACGTTACTGAAAAAATACAAGAAACTAGTGTCAAAAACTTAAAATATTAAATTTTTCAACACGTATCATATAACAAAAAAATTAACTAGAATAATGACACATAATCAACAGTTTCTTTATAACAAGTGCTCAAAGTGTTGGCCACCTGTTTCTTGGTAATAATACAATCTGTTTCGGAAGCTTCAAATGGAATTGTTGATAATTTCTGGAGAAATTCCTTGCATTTCAAGACCTATGCGAGCTTCAGTCCTTCAGGGATCCCCATAAGAAAAAATCAAGTGGACTCAAGTCGGGAGATCTTGCAGGCCACTCAATTACACCTCTTCGACCAATCCATCTCTGAGGGAACGTTATATCCAAGCATTGGCTAACGTTTTTATGAAAATGCGCAGGTGCACCATCCTGTTGGAAATACACATTCATATTTGGAAATAGAGCCGTAATTTCAGGTATAATTTGATTTAGTAGAAGATCAAGATATTTTTCACCAGTAAGAGCGCCGTCGATAAAAAATGGACCAATGATATGGTTTTTCGCCAAACCTACCCATACATTAACTTTTTGTGGGTATCGTGTATGGGCCTCATCCATCCATTGGGGATTAGAATCTTACCAGTACCGGCAATTATGTCGATTAATAGTGCCGTTTAGACGAAATGTAGCGTCATCACTGAATACAAGTGAATCTAAGAAATTATTTTGAACACCAATTTTCTCTAGAACCGTTTCACAAAACTCTAATCTTCGATCAAAATCATCCTCAGCTAATTCTTGCTGATTTTTAATTTTGTATGGATGGAACTTATTTTGATGCAAAATTGTTTGTACCGACTTCCTGCTAATATCATAATTTCTTGCCAATTCATACGTAGATGATTGATGATTTTGCTGAACACCTACTAGGACGTCTAAAGTCTTATCTTCGTTAGTTGCAGTTATGGTCTGCCAGACCTTGGGCGATCCTGTACGCTACCGGTTTCATTGAATTTATTTAATATACTGGAAACTGTTTTATTTACTAATAGGGGCATGTTGAGGATTTAAATCATTGAACAAATGACTTACTTCTTTATATGTACGTTTTTTATCGCCATATCTAATTAAAATTAGTATCTGGATCCTTTCTTTTTTCGATAAGTACACCTTTATTAATTTACTTTTCACAAATACAACTCAAACACTGCATGTATCAAATACCAAGATTAAAGCAATTTACTATTTGAAAATATGATTTAAACACTGCTGTTATCAAATAAAAAGACAAAATGAACATTTGACAGATGATTTTTGACATATTTTTTCATTGCTTACTACTTTTTTTTATTAACCGTATTCCAGTGACGTACCAGCAGTTTTCCAAATTATAGAAAAATTAACACACATATCTGCAATGTTATAGGATATTTTCCTAGCAATGTGGTACTTGTTCTATATTTTTGGAAAGAGGAAAAAACAAGCTTTTCTACGATATATCACTCTACCTACGTTGCCATTTAAAAAAATCTAAGATGGCGGCGGTACACTGAACGGTGGCGTCACCTGACTTTGACAGGTCCCCTAAAAAACGCAGAATATATTTCCGTTGATAACCCTAAAATTTGATGATTATAACTCTCATCGTTTCAAAGAAAATCGCTTGTTGCCGGACTTTCTCGCTACCCTGTATATATATATATATATATATATATATATATATATATATATATATATATATATATATATATATATATATATATATATATATATATATATATATATATATATATATATATATATATACATATATATATATATATATATATATATATGTATATATATATATGTATATATGTATATCAGTGGCGGCTCGTGAGGTTTTGGTTTAAGGAGGCTACAAGAGGTGTTAAAAAATACACCATAGGCGAAAATTTTCAGGATTTCAAGGTCAACCGCCTTATAATTTAAAGAAAATCAAAGTAAAACAAGCACCCTAAGCTATTAATTTGTTTTCACTTTCGAGTGTCTACCTTGAGACCTACAACTCCTATTTACAATATTCACAAAAACTCTTCTCAGCCAATTAATCAATTCATCTATTCATCAAATTTTTTCTTTCACAAAATAGGTACCTTCCTACCTACTTAACGAATTTGTTAAAAGCTGGTGAGAGTAAATAAAAAGTTATTATATATTTTTGAAGATTAGCGGGATTCTGCGATCTTTAACGTTAGCAAAATGATCTATAATATCCTCATAAAATTTTTTGTCTTTCGCCAAAAGTTTAACAATTCCTTTTCAATAGACAACAAACTAATATTTTTCAAACGATCCTGGCTCATTGAATTTGGTAAATAAGTTTCAATTCTCTTAAGAGTGGAAAACGAGCGCTCTACGGAAGCCGATGTCACCGGGATAGAAACAATTAGACATAAGAGTTTATAAACTTGGTGTAAATCTTGATTCAAATCATTATCAAAAAAAAAGGTATTTAATAGACCTCACATGATTTTTATTTTGCCCCAAAATTTCATTGTCATTATAAACAACACGCAGTTCAATTTTTATGGCCACCTTATCAAAAAAAGTGTATTTTTGACATAAATTTTCCAAAAGGTTATCTGGAAAATTAGCCGAAAATCCGGTAAACAAATTTTTATTGAGTAAGTCGAAGAAATGCAGTTCTTTCAAATCAGAGAACCTTATTTCTATTTGACCCCTAATAGTATCCAAAATTTCATGAAATACTTGCTTATAGTGAAGCTCCATATCTGCGTAACTGAATTTCTTTCGTTTTCGGCTAAATTGAGTCGTATCATCAGTAGTTTGAAATACAGAAAATAGTTTTTTAAAATAAACTTCTGCAGGAAATTCAGAAATTTTTTCCAAAAGAAACTTGAGCCGATTTCGTGAGTAAATTACATCTGAAAACTTGTGCTGTAAGATTTGAAAAACTATTTCTGTTTGTTCAAAAATTAATTTAAAGATGTTTGAAAAATATATGAATTCCTTATCTTGTAAGTAAGATATTAATCCGCGTGCGGTATTTGAAGTTACTTTATCGGTGAAAAATTCCTCACTTTCAACTATAGAATTAAATCCTCAAATCCTAAGCGGCCCCAAACAGAGACATTTTCCCTAGTAAAAAGTAAACACTGCCAACAAAATAATTTATTTTTTACCTGTGATCCGGTTAGGCAAGGATGTCTCTCATAATTTCTTGTATTAAAACCGCGGTTTTGTTGTCTGTTAAGCTGCACCAAATTGTTTAATTCAGGGGTAGTTCGCAATGTTTTTATCAAAACTTTATCCTCATAACTTAGTACACTAAAGTTATGGGATAACAAATATTCCACTAAGTCACCATTGAAATTTTTGAAATTAACTTCAGTAACCAAATTCACTTTAAAACAATACGCGAGCAATATAAGTGAACAAGCTGTTTTCGGCCATTAGTCACTAAGATCACACTACGATTAAATTAATGCTTTATAACAAATTAACTCGATTTTACCCGAAACTCTATAGTTGTGATTGGTCGACATTATATGAGACTCAGGCTCCATCGGTGTTGCCATTTACATGTGTTTTGCTTCTCTATTGCAATGAAGTATTCATTGGCAGTATTCGCACCTTTGTTTGCTTTTCTGTGGCAGGCATAATGAACGTTGAGAATATACCTTTTTAAGCCTCCGCAGCGTTGCCACAAATCTTGAAATGAATGAAATGCAGTAAATATAAATACCATACTATAATGTAGGTTGAAAGGAAGGTAGGTGCATAAAATAATATGATTTTGATTAATATGAATATGCTGAATGCTGAACTATTCAATATAATATATTAGTGATACACGGAATATTATTGAGAATATTAGCCGTCTTTGAATAGCCGCCCCTGAATTATATATATATATATATATATATATATATATATATATATATATATATATATATATATATATATATATATATATATATATATATATATATATATATATATATATATATATATCTAATATATAAAATTCTCACGGTGTTTGAAATTAAATTCCTCCGAAATGGCTCGACCGATATGCACGAAATTTTGTGTGCATATCGGGTAGGTCTGAGAATCGGACAACATCTATTTTTCATCCTTCTAGATGTCAAGGGTGGTCCACCCCTCAATTTTGTTTTCATTTTTCAGACAAAATTTTCTGTTCTATTTTGTTTATGATACAGCCTTCAAAAATACATACATCCCTAAATTCTCACGCCTTTACGATCAACCCCTAGTTTTCATTTGTTAAACTCCTCCGAAATTACTCGACTGATTCTCATGAAATTTTGTGTGCATATCGGTTAGGTCTGAGAATCGGATAACATCTAGTTTTCATCCCCCTTACTTTTTTTTTCAGACAAAATTTTCTGTTTTATTTTTTTTTATGATACGGCATTCCAAAATGCATACAATCCTAAAGTTTCACCTCTCTACGATCGACCACTATTTTTTATTTGTTAATTATAAACTTCAATTTTGTTGGCAAGATTTTTATTTTTATTTTGTCATGACTTGAGGGATTTTATATATATATATACATTTTTATAAAGTTTTTGGACAACATTTATTTCTATTTTTTCATGATGTTGCATTGAAAAATACATACAACTCTAAATTCAGCCTTCTATCAACAACCCATATTTTAATAGCCATTATAATAATTTAAACAACGTTTGCCGGGTCAGATAGATTGATAGATAAATATAACGATAGATAGATTGTTAGATAGATAGATAGTTCGAAAATTAGATAACTATCTAGATAGATACATAGATAGATAGATAAAGATACATCAGCAGATAGATGAATAGATAGAAAGATAGATAGATAAAAATAATTTATATGGCAGAACAACGTTTGTTGAGTCAGCTAGTATATATATATATATATATATATATATATATATATATATATATATATATATATATATATATATATATATAAATATATATATATATATAATAATATTCATTTATCCTGAATGACATTAAATTAATTTATAGGACACATCAAAACACTTAAGATAGAATTAACTAATTTCAAATTCTGTAGAAAAATATTCTTCTAGGGTATAAAAACATTTATGCAATAATATTCTGGTAACTTAAATTTCTTAAATTTTGATCGACTAAAGGACTTGATCCAAATGGGTCAGTTGATTAAACAGTTTGATCCCCACATATGTTGGAGACAATTCAAATTTAGAGGTCCTATGTGCCGGAATGCAGATGGTGCACTTATGCCGTGTGTTATAATCGTGAAAACTGCTGCCGAATTACCCCATAGATCCAGGTTATAGTTCAAGTGAGCGAACACCAGGGCGTAATAAAGAGTGGGCATACCCTCCAGAGGCAGTGATTGCTTGAGACGACTAAGAGCATAAAAATATACATTCAATTTTCTGCTGAGATGTTCCACATGACAGTGCCATCGTAAATTTCTAGTGTACACGCAGAAACTTACGCTGCCAGCCGATTTAAGTTGGCTGCTATTGAAATCGACAACAAAAGGCACATCAAGAGTTGATTCTCGCAATTGGAAATTGATTACCTACGTCTTGCTCAGGTTCGACATAGTGAGTTACGATAACACCAGTCGGAAAGATCTCGGATAAGTATCTCGCAGTCGGTCCTCAACTCATCCATGGTCGTCGCTGATACTCCTATTGATATGTTATCATCGAAAAGAGTAATCGAGTCGACACTTATATAATCAGGAAGATCGTTAATTAATAGTAAAAAAATTAGCTAAAAAGAACACCGGCAAATTTAAAGGAACAGAGATGAATAGTATTATTTTTCCTCATAATTTTTTTTTGCGGCACATTTGAGAAGAATCGTTCATATTTAACGGATGGTTTAGTTGATTTCAATTTCTTTTGCAATGCTTTATTCGCTTTTGGAGCCTGTCTAAAAATTTAAGACTGAAAATCAAAAACTCAGTATACTTATTGTCGTCTTAAACATTCAATGGTAACGCAAAGTCACAAGTAACATTTTCTTCAATAACGTGTGTTTCCTCCACGAGCCCTTATAACTGCAACCATTCGTGTTACCATACTTCTTATGACATTGTCGATCATTTCTTGAGACAAATTCTCCCATATTTCCATCAAAGCAGTTCTTGCTTCTTCCAAGTTCAGGAATTCTCGACCTAAGTTGTCTGCCTACCATGTCCCAGACATGTTCAATTGGATTCATGTCTGGAGAACATGCATGCCAATTCATTGTCGGTATTTTGAACCTGATTTATATATTCAGTTACACAACGAGCTACGTGCGGGCGAGCATTGTCTTGTATCAAGAGAAAATCTGCCCCGATAAATGGGGCAAAAGGTATTACATGATCTTGCAGAATATCCCTTATGTACATATCTGCCGTTAAAGCGCCGCCATCAATAACCACCAACTCTGTGCATGCCCTTTAACATATGCCACATCATGTATGTAGGATTAAAATTAAATTGTTCGTTTTGTTCTCCTGGACGACGATACACTCTTTCCCTCCAATCTATTGAATTTACACAGAAACGGCTCTCATCCGTGAACAAAACATTACCCCATTGATCATTCCAATTTTGGTGTTCTCGAGCAAAAGCTAGTCGCGCTACTCGATGACGTCTCTGTTGTGGTGCTTTTTTTGACCTATACGCCTTCAAACCAATATCTTTGAGTCTTCTCTTCGCTGTACGCTTAATTATGCTGGTTCCACGAACTTCCTCCAATTCGTTTCTTGTTTGAACTGCGGTTCGACGCCTATTGCGGAGTGTTTGCAATGTGATAAATCGGTCACCTATGACCGTGGTTGAGCTTTTTCTGCCTTGACCTCGTCTCCTCACATACTCTCCAGTTTGTATCCATCGCATAACACTACGATGGATCGTCGATTTTGATTTCCCAAACATGTTGGCAACATCATTGTAAGATCGACCATTTTCGATCATTGCTACTGCCCAAGCGATTTCAGTGGATGCTAAATCACTCATTATTCATAGTTTCACAATCAAAGTGATGATAGTAAACAAAAACTAACTAAACTCAAACAATTAGTTACGAAAAAACTAGGAAATTCTACTTGGAGAAAATAAGCGTTTCAAATGTAATGTATCAATCGACAGATATTTCCGCTTTGATGTTTACTAACTAGATGAAAATGTGCAAAATGAATGACAATTGTGTAAAAAAGACATGGCTTCTAGACCTTTGCAGCACAAAAACCGAATAAAGCAAAAATACCTTTCATTAACGAAAGTATATCTCCGTTGCTTTGAATTTGTTGGTATATATATATATATATATATATATATATATATATATATATATATATATATATATATATATATATAAATATATATATAGGTACATATTGGCATCTCCAGCGGCTTCCATCGTACCAAACGAGCTGAAATTGAGTATCTAGGGTTGTTTTCAACTCAGAACGAAAGTTTCAGAAGTTGGGTAAATTTTTTCTACCGCCGCCATTCCTACGTAGAATATTTCTTCTTTATTAATTGTTTTTAAAAATTTGCTCATCTCCACGGCTTGAATCGCACCTCGACCGGCTTCCCTATCAGTAGGCGCTGTACTCCGAGGTGATGAATTTGTTTTCGATTCGCATCTCGATCTCGCACTGGGAACGAAATCTTAAAACGTCATTTTTACCGACTTTAAATCTTTAAATCGTGTGATTATTTCGAAAATTGACACACTCAATAATGATTGATTAAAATATAATAATTTCATCACTATGTCCTGATCTCCTCAGCGGAATCATCAGGATAAAATGCTTTCATCAGTTGGACCTGTATGTGTCGGAATCAATTTTGTAAATATTCGGAGATTGGCAAATTAGGAGCTCAGAGTGTATATATATATATATATATATATATATATATATATATATATATATACATTTATATATTTATATAAATATATAAATATATATATATATATATATATATATATATATATATATATATATATATATATATATATATATATATATATATATATATATATATATATATATATATATATATATATATATCACTCACGGACAAAATTAATTATTGCATATTTTATTTTAGGTCTGAATTTTTTTTCCTTTAACACTTTTGTGATTTCGGTTGCTAAATCTGTTACATTGGGGTGTTCTACGTATATTGCAATTTATTGCAGATAAAATAATGGTAAGACATAGCTTTTATAACTGAATTAGCGTTAACTTGAAATTATAACTGAATAAGCGGAAAGCTATAGTCGTAGTTTAGTGTTCCTTGCTGACTAAAATAATTTTCAGAATGACATTTTCAGTTGATTATTTCTTCAATCTGTAGTTTCAGTTAGTGAGATGCCACGTTTGAATGAGTTAGTTGCGGTTAAAATTGTTTGTTTAATCAATGAGGGGTATAGACAAGAAGACATTGCACAGATATTGAATATCCATCAATCGACTGTTTCTCGCGTACTAAAACGTTACAATGAGACTGGAGGATACAAAAAGCGGCCTGGTCAAGGACGTAAGAGAATTACAACGCCAAGAGATGAGCAATATTTAAGAATTCAATCTTTGCGAAATCGTATACTTAGTGCTCCGCATCTAAAAAAATCAATTACTAAATGCAAGGCAAGTCAATGTTTCCACGAAAACAATAATAAGGAGACTTAAGGAGGTCGATTTAAAGCCAAGACGTCCTGCTAGAGTTCCTCGGCTTCTTCCACGCCATAAAATCGGACGGTTACAATTTGCAAGAGAACATGCTGACTGGAATGAACATCAATGGGGAGAAGTTCTTTTTACAGGCGAAACAAGAATACAATTATGGAAGCCTGATGGACGTAGTCTAGTATACAGAAGGTCAGGAGAACGTTTCGCAGTATGTAATCTTGTACATAATCTTAGCTTTTGTGGTGGTTCCATTATGCAATGGGCTGGCATTAGTTGGGAGAGTCGCACGGAGCTCATTGAAGTGAATATAAGAATGAATGCTGATTGGTACATACTTAACATCCTTGCAGAACATGTTATACCATATGCCGGCTTTATCTGATATAATAACTTTTTGCTAATGCACGACAATGCCCGTGCCCATGCCGCAAGAACAGTAAACCAGTACATTGAGGATGTAGGGATTGCAAAGCTAAAGTGGCCACCATATAGTCCTGACGCAAATCCCATAGAACATGTATGGGATAACCTAAAAAAAAAA
The DNA here is from genome assembly GCA_030704885.1 of Cynegetis impunctata. NCBI lineage: Eukaryota > Metazoa > Arthropoda > Insecta > Coleoptera > Coccinellidae > Cynegetis > Cynegetis impunctata. Next base: position 390,676 of record JARQZK010002236.1, on the reverse strand, counting down.
ATTCGAATACGAAATCCAGCTCCTAACTCAATTGCAGAGTTAAGGATTGCTGCACTGGAGGAATGGAATCGAATACCACAAGAAACCATCAAAGATCTTTTGCGCAGTATGCCTAGGAGGATGCAGGCTATCGTTAGAGTCAGAAGAGGAAATACTAAGTACTAAATTGTTATCATTTTGTCTTAAACTAATGTATCGTGTCGATGTTGTTGCTCTTTCCTAATTAAACGTTATCATCAAAAACAGACCATTTCACTAATTTCTCTACGAATCTGTTCTAAAGCTTCAATATGTAATTAATTCGATTATTAATAACGTAGAACACTCCAATGTAACAGATTTAGTGACCGAAATCACAAAGGTGTTAAAGGAAAAAAAAATGAAGACCTTAAATAAAATATGCAATAATTTTGTCCGTGAGTGTATATATATCGTATATATATATATATATATATATATATATATATATATATATATATATATATATATATATATATATATATATATATGGCTAGTTTCATAAATCATTTCCGAAGTGTGCCTAATATTTTGATATATTATAGAAAAATGTGGGGTACTTTTTCGTTTATTTTTTACATGCAACGAGTAGTTTAGGAGATGAAGCTATTTAAGTAAATTTCTAGATTGGGTAATGGTATAGGTATGTGTTTGTTAATTTCTGCTCGTGAGTAATCAAATACTTTGATATATCACAGTAAAAATCAACAGGAACTTACTTCGAGGATATTTACAATTTTTTTTTCAATAAAATTATTTTGTTACTTTTATTTCGCTTTAGAGCGCTTTTTCTGGAATCATAATTTATTCCGTTCAAATTGCATCTCGACCCTATGCACTTCACGCTAAAAATACGAACCTAGTGTCAGAGCTCTGCCGCTCTTTTCTTTCTTATATATTGCTATTGGCAAAACTTTGAGCAAAAAAATTCATTCTAAAATAACTAAATACTACTTTTTGAGGAAGCTAGATATAATTTCATTTTTCAAGTATTGTTTATATTCTTGAATTTACTCTGAGTTGTTGGAGTTGCTAATAATATATCTCACAAATACAGCATTAAATAATGATGTTCTTTAAAATATAAATTCCTTATCAATCTTATTGATGATTTATATTCTTTCGCCTTTTTTTAACGTAAGATCTTCGTTTTTCACTTTATGGTCCTACAACTTACGCCAGTTCCGAAAGGCTTCTGGGCTGTTAAAAATAGATTACTTAACCACATATTCAATAATTGATTAAACCACTGAAATTCATGGACCTACTGAACATCCATACCTAACCCAGGAATCGAACCTAGAATGCCTGCTTCATAGAATGCCACTCAACAAATAATAAATAAGGTACTTACTACTGGAATATTTCCACATGAACTGAAAAAGAGCAGGTTAGCTCCGATTTATAAGTCGGACGATCCAAAGCGTATGAATAGTTATAGGCCGAACTCAGTTATAAGCGTTTTTTCAAAAGTAATCCAAAAAGTTATAAAAAAGGGATGACTTCTTTTATAAATGACAATGTTCCATTTGATAAGTTCCAATATGGGTTTATTGAAAATAGTAGCACCTTGGGCGCTACTTTTGCTTCTGTTAACTACATTTGCAAGGTTTTAGATGAAAAGAAAATTGTTATAGCTGCTTTAGACTATTTAATCAAGGCTTTTTATGTGGTCAGTATAGAAATCTTGCTTTAAAAACTTTCTGCCATGGGGGACCTATGCTTACGCTTATTGAATCATATTTCAGTAATAGATATCAATAAGTGAAATAAGGTTATATGAAGAGTGATTTGCTGACTAATTCCTATGAGGTTCCGCAAGGCTCTGTCCTCGGCCCTCTTTTATACTCCTTATATGTATTAAGCCTTGAGTGTGCGAACCTTAAAGCCCAATATTTTGCCTTTGTCGATGGCACAGCATTAGTACCTATACACGGGAGATAATGTGAATGAAATTATACAAGAAGTTAATGAAGATCTTGACTTATATCTTAACTGGCTCTATAACAAGCTGAAAATTAATGCGGACAAAACTGAATATATACTTTTCAAGCAAAAAAATTATCTGATTATTAGATATCTTGGGTTAATTATTGATGAATCGCTAAATTGGCAGAACCATTTAAACAAAATTAAAGATAAAATTCTTCTAATGGTTCCCATAATCCATAAATGTCGAAATTACCTATCAGTTAAAACAAAACTGAACATCTATAATGCCTTCTTTCTGTCCCTTTTGCGCTACCTACTGCCTGTACAACTAGGTTTAATGAAACTAAAATTTCACAGAATAAGGTCTCAAAAATTTCATTCATTTATGATATACTTCCAAGTACAGATACTCTAGACAGTGAACTGGATCTTTGCAGGTTGGACAAGATATTGATGCTTGAGCAAGGTAAACTTATGCATAAAATAATTTTACAAAAACAAAAAAGTAATACAAAAATACGCATAATACGTGAAAAAATAATAATGTATATGTGAACTGCAATAGAATAAATCTGGGGCTTTATAGCTCAATACAATGTTCATCTAAACATTATAATTCTTTACCAGAAAATCTAAGGTTTTTGAGAAACTATAACGTATTTCTTAAAAGCCTATGAATTTTTCTGTAAATAAAATAAAGTGACATGTGATATTTTTGCAATCAGTTGTCAAATATACCTTAGTCATCTGTAAATTAATATTGAGGGAAAAAAGGAAAAATAGTATATTATAGAATCTTTATATGTTATCTCGAGGCCAGAGCTTTCGGCACTGATTTGAGATTGTTATAATATATTGTTGTAAACTCTTATTGATAAAATAAAGGTTATTTTCAACAAAAAAAAACTTCTATTCCATAAGGCGTGCGTCATTTGATTTCAATAACAGTAATATATTCGAAACACAGGATTCCAAAATAACCTCAAAAATCTTCCTCTTGCGTTAGTTTCATGTCGAATAGTTGATACTTCAAAGCAAATATTAAGTGAATAAGTACGAAATGAAATTATTGCCTATTTTCAGTTGAAAGGAAATATCGATAGAATTTAAATACCTGAAACCTAATACTTTATAAACTACAGATTAAATTATCGCATAATTGCAACTGAAAACTGTTCAAGAAATCATGGAACACCTCCAGCATCTTCTGCAGCTATAATAACCACTTTCCAACTATTCTACATGTATATATCCCGTTATCAGATCATTTCCAATACATTACCAACGAAAAATCAATACTGATTGTAATTGGTGAATGAATAAATTTATATTCGATGCAGCTTTATAATAATACCTATGTTTATGCACTAACACGAGTAATGCTATAACACTCTGATGCTCTTATCTGCTGAAGCCCTCATAATAAATTGATACTCTGGCACCACCTGACCAACCTGTTTATGAGAGATTTTTATTGAGATGTTCGGATCGTTGTGTTTAAAAGGTATAATTTGTGTTTAATTTATGGAAGTTCTTACTGTATGGTTATGATATGGTGGTGGTAAATTATTTCGAATTTAAATGATAATTGTGGGATTTGATTCATACTTGGTATAAACGTAAAATCGTATTAACAAGAGTTTAAAATGGATGCTATTTGAAAAATTATACTATATTTTCAAGAAGTGAAACAATCTACATAAAAAATGACATGAAGTACCTAGTTATTTAATATCACTTTGATGGATCAACTTGGACATATTAACATTCAATAGAAATGATTCTTGAAATATCCATTTAATAATAATATTTACATCAACGTAGCGGGTTTGTTTTGATGTGGTTTTGACGTGATAATACCACAGAATAAGACATTACAGAATTGACCTTCGGTGTAAACGCTGCACTTAATGAAATGGAATTCTGTTATTTCGCAAACTACTTCTGAACTCGAAGCATTTCTTTCCGCTGAAAAAAAATACTGATGAGCTGCAAAACTCTATCACAAAGGTCGTATTTTTGGTCGTTTTTAGATACAACTTCTCGAACCCATAAATCAATTTGGAAAGGAGTTGAACCTTAAAACTCACTGAAGAATCTCTGCATTCTAATGGCGGTTGTTGAGGAAAAGAATTGAAACTACAAAAATGCACCTCCCTAACATTAATTAAATCCACTTATGAAATTTTAACCATCTAACTCATAATTCAGAAGCTGTGGAGATACAAAAAAAACTCAAAAACCATGAAAAACAAAAAATCTATAAATTAAAATGGCGGCACTTCGAGGAAAAAGTTTATACCGGCAGACGAGATTTTCTATCAACAACTTAACCCATGTATAATGTTTGTCTCTCTAATAGACCTGTAGACCTGAGATTTATAAATACTGTTTGAAATTAATCTTCAAATCCTATACCTATGGTTTGAGAAATTTCAACTTATACACCCGCCGCCACCTTTTATTCAAGAACTGGTAAAACGAAAGGAAAAAAACACACACACACACACACACATATATATATATATATATATATATATATATATATATATATATATATATATATATATCTCTTGAAAATTATTAGCAATAACAGGCTTGTTGAATCTTAAAAAACTCGATTTTATTGAAAAGTTGACGTTTCGCCACGACATTCGTGGCTTTATCAAAACTTTTTAAAAAGTTTTGATAAAGCCACAGTTCATAGGTAACAACAATTCGAATAAATATATATATATATATATATATATATATATATATATATATATATACATATAATCTGGGTTTTTGGATTGTCAGTGCAAGTGTAATTAAATATACTTACAACAAAATGCACTTGCACTGCCAATCCAAAAGCCCAGATTTTATATATCTATATATATATATATATATATATATATATATATATATATATATATATATATATATATATATATATATATAAAATTATAAATATATATATATATATATATATATATATTATATATATATATATATATATATATATATATATATATAATATATATATATATATATATATATATATATATATATATATATATATATATATATATATATATATATATATATATATATATATATATACAGGCCGTTTCTTTTATCATGTGGTAACGTTGCTATATTCTAAACGGTAACAGATATAAGAACGATTAAATGGGAAAAAAGTTAACTATTATGGTGAGCAGTAAATTGGTCAGCAAAAATCTTCAGGGACTTTCGCCGTTCCCGAGTTATACAGGGGAAACTGAAAATGGCGTTTTTGGTTTTTTACGAATAGAATTGTTATTTCAGAAAATATGAAAAAATGGAAAAGGAAATTTTTATTGTATTCAAAATGTACTATAACCATGTAACAATAAATCTTAGATTGAACGTTTCGTCACAACACGGCCACCATCAACTTTTTTTTTCGAATACGGACCTGTCTTTTTTATTGCAAATATTGATGAAGCGATAAAATCAAAATTCAGTGGTATATCACAATCGGTATTTTTATAGCGTTTCATTCAAAATAAGCATCATCAGTGACAAAAATTTTCAATTACAGTCCTGTTGTTAGTTCCTTTGTAAATAGTTTTGATTTCTTCAAAACTTGTTCAACTATTGGCATACTTCAGACATTAGCCAATAATTTCGATAAGAATATACCCCATCACAATGAACATTTTAATTTTTGTGTTACAGTAATCCTTGTTTCGAGGCTGATTTCTCTTGAATTAATTTTTATACGTTCCAATCCTCACAATTCAGAGGTATATCACAGTTGATATTGTTATAGCGTTTCATTTAAAATAACTAGCATCATCAGTGACAACAATCAAACAGAAAAACAATTTATTTTATAATGAATTTTTGGGGGGAAATAAAAACCATACAAAAAATGAATTCCACCTGAGAAACTACATTAAATGCTCGCATTGACGACCTCTTTGTTGAATGCACATACGTTTTCTGTCCATACAATTATTGTGGCAATTTTCTAGCATGTTGGGTGTAATGCTATTACATGCATCTCTTATTTTTTGTTTGAGATGGTCGATATCTGTACTAGGTGTCGGAAAAACTTTATCCTTCATGTATCCCCAGACACAAAAATCTAATGGATTAAGGTCTGGAGATCGAGCTGGCCAAGCAATTGGTCCATTGTTTCCAATCCATTTTGTTGGGAATATTGCATTTAAATGATCCCTTACTATTGCTGCATTATGGGGAGGGGCACCGTCTTGTTGAAAATGTTCCGAATCTTTCCTGGACGATGGTTTCTCTATGTAAATGTTCATTTGAATTATTCCACCTATAATGGATGTTTCTGTTGAATCAGCCATTATTGGTGAATTTTGATTCGTCCGTACATATTATTTTTCTACATATATTTCCTACTTTCCTATTTCTACGTCTTAATCACTTCGCAAATCGTACTCTCCTTCCGTAATCCCTTTAATTGGGGTGATGAACTTTGCGTACATTTGTATTTATTCTGTTTTAAAATATTTCTGGTAGATTTCACAGAAATCCCTGGTTCGTGGGCAATTTCTCGTAAAGAAAAATCTTGATTAGAAATATTTTTATAATTGACCAATCCTAAATTGAAAAAAATTTTTTTCTTTTTGTTATGGTTTATGAGGAAATATTTGCTTACCTAAAACATTTATTCGGTTCGTCATACTTCCAGTTACAATACATTTTCTAGTTTTATTTCTGTCAAATGCACCACAGCCTATCAAATTTCTTTCTAATCGTCTAAACATTTGAATGTTAGAATGTTTGGAATACGACGATTCGGGTATAGCTCACCATATATATTTCTTGCCAAAAGAGGATTTCTATTTGATTTTGCATAAGTAAATAGCATATCAGTGATCAGTCCTTTCATCATTTGAATACATCTTCAATATTATGTAACCTAGTGCATAAACGTCTGACAGTTCTTAACAGATATCAACAACTCATTTATTTTTCCTGCGATAGAAAACAAGCAAAGCCTACGTGTTTAAAATGACGAATGAAGTAAGATGCTACTTCTTAATTGTACTGAATTACACAACAATCGTATTTTGACCAAAAACGAATATTTTCGTTACCTATTTCCACGATTGAGAATTATAAAAATATTCCGTATAAAAATCGATTCAGAAGAAATCAGCCTCGAAACAAGGATTACTGTATAATACAAAAATTTCCAGACATGAAAAATACGAATTTTCGTTATGTTTGGATACCTTCTCATGAAAATTATTGCTTATTGTCAGTAGTTGAATAAGTTTTGGAGGAATCACAACAATTTACAAACAAACTAAGGACAGGACCGTAATTAAAAATTGTTTTCTCTGATGATGCTACTTATTTTGAATGAAACGCTATAAAAATATCAAGTGTGATACACCACCGAATCGTGATTTTATTGCTTTATCAATATTTGCAATAAAAAAGACAGGTCCGTATTCGAAAAAAAAAGTTGATGGTGGCCGTGTCGAGACGAAACGTTCAATCTAAAATTTATTCTTACATGGTGATAGTACATTTTGAATACAATAAAAATTTCTTCTTCCATTTTTTCATATTTTCTAAAATGACAATTCTATTCGTAAAAAACCAAAAACGCCATTTTCAGTTTCCCCTGTATAACTCGGGAACGGCGAAAGTCTCCCTAGATTTTTTCTGACCAATTTACTGCTCACCATAATAGTTACCTTTTTTCCCATTTAATCGTTCCCATATCTGTTACGGTTTAGAATATAGCAATGTTACCACATGATAAAAGAAACGGCCTGTATATATATATATATATATATATATATATATATATATATATATATATATATATATATATATATATATATATATATATATATGAATATACATAGATATATATAGTATATACATATATATATATATATATATATAATATATATATAATATATATATATATATATATATATATATATATATATATATATATATATTTCAATGATTTCTTTATAAATAGTATAGAAGACATTGTACTAAAGATACTGAAATATAACGATTATGAATCATATTTATCTAAGATGCAGACAAGTGGAAAATTCTCAAAATTCGATAGAATAACTATGAACGGTATGAAGAATATCATATATACAATGAAAAATACATCAGGTAATGAGGATGGTATAAATACAAACATTTTTGAAGATATCTTTGAAGTAACTGGGAACAGGATTTTGGATGTTGTGAATGATTATTTGTCTTATGGCGTATTTCCGCAGTCATGGAAAAGTTCTTTGATAACCCCAGTGCAAAAAGTCCCAAATACAAACAAGTGTGAAGAATTTCGAGGAATAAATGTACTACCACCGGTATATGAAAAGGTATTGGAAATTGCAGTCAAGCAGCAACTAAATGGCTTCATTTTGAGAAACATAATATACTTGTAAGTAATCAATCCGGATTTCGAATGAAGCATTCATGTGAGAGCAGTATTTTGAATATATACAATAGGTGGCTGAAAGAAATTGATGAAGGTAAGATAGTCTTGGTTGTCTTCCTTGATTTTCAGAGGGCATTCGAAACTATTGACAGATTATTTTTATTGGAGAAAATGAAAAAAATTCGTTTTGGTGACAAAGTATTTAGTTGGTTCGATTCATATTCGCATGATCGACGACAGAGGGTAAAATTCGGTTGTAGCATATCTTCGGAAAAAATTATGGCATTCCCCAGGGAACGGTTTTGGGGCCATTACTTTTTATATTGTATGTAAATGATATTGTAAATTATGTGAGGGAGTGTGAAATATCATTAATTGCTGATGACACAATGCTTTATATATCGGATATAATATTGATGAAATGATTCAAAAAATGGATGATGATTTGTGTAGACTGCGTAGATTGTGTATCAGAATAAACATAAATAAGTCGAAGTTTGTGATGGTGGAAACATCATTTAGAGTCAGAAATTCACACTCGAAAGATATCCAAATAAAAATAAATAATGATTATATAGAGAGAGTATGAAATACTTAATGTAGTATGAAATATTTAAGTGTAATATATATATATATATATATATATATATATATATATATATATATATATATATATATATATATATATATATATATATTCATGTCACATGTAGAAAAACCTAAACATTCTGATCTAGGTGGTATAAAACCGAGTGGAAAAACTAATTAATAGAAATGGGCTTGCAAGGAACGTAAAAGTACAAAATATAATAATCTGTTCAGAAATTAGATTTATAAATTCAGCTATACTTGAGTTGTATTTTTATAAATAAAAAGGGTGTATTAAAATTTTAATACTTCATTTCAAGAATACAATTTTGAATTAGATATATATACTTATATATCTATATATATATATATATATATAATATATATAGATATATATATATATATATATATATAGATATATTATATATATATATATATATATATATATATATATATATATATATATATATATATATATATATATATATATAATAAAGTATAAACTTTAAAATAAAAACACTTGGCTTATGTTTCACAATATAAAAAATATTTAGAGTAAAGTATTTAGCAGTTACGAAAAGTCGGTTTTATATACTTTACCAAAAATACATAAAATTGATTGCCCGATGCGTCCAATAGTATCTTATATTAACGCTCCTGCGTATAAATTATGTCAGTATTTGAATAAGAAATTACCCTCCTTAATTCAATTCAATCCGGAGTATAGCATTAAAAATGATATTCAGTTAGTTAATCATCTTAAGAATATCAAAATTCCTCTAAATGCTAAATTAATTTCATTTGACGTTATCAACTTATAATAAGTTAAGCGATATCTAGAGATGAACCGACATTTAACAACTCAAGCAGTCAACGAAACAATGTCTGCCTTAAACTTATGTTTGAAATAGAGTTATTTCAAATTTAATAATATAATATACAAACAAGAAGACGGATTGCCCATGGGATCACCGTTATCGCCTTTGTTGAGTGAAATTTTCATGAATAACTTAGAGGAAAAAATTTTCAATGCTGATAATAATTTAATTACTAACGTTTCATTATGGAGGCGTTATGTAGATGATATTTTTTGTATTTGGACCGGTACAGAAAGGCAGTTAGATAATTTTCTTAAATATATAAATACTTTCTGAAACTCGATTCAATTTACAAACGAAGTAGAAAACGAAAAAGGTACCATGAATTTCTTAGACGTTCAGATTGCTAGGAATTTGAATTCTCTTACTTTCAACATTTTATAGAAAACCAACCTTCACAGATACTTTAATTCACAGCGACAGTAACCAACACATTAAAATAAAACTCAGTGCTTTTCATTCGTTCATACATAGGTTGTTCACGATTCCATTATCGGAAACAAATTTTCAAACTGAAGTTAATACAATTAAATTATTAGCCATCAATAACGGTTACAATGAAAGTCTTCTCGACAAGCTCATTGGGAAAAAACGAATAAAGTATCTGTTGCATTCAATATACCCAACGCAAACTATTAATGAAGAACAAAAATACTTCCCAATAAATGATGTGCCTAATTTGAGTAGAAAAATTTGTAACAGACTATCGAAAAATAACGTTAAAACAATTTGTACAAATAAAAGAAACTTGAAGTCATTCTTGGTCAATAATAAAGAAAAATCTAACATCGGAGAAAACAGTGGTATTTACAAAATATTTTGCGACGAATGTCCTGCTTTCTATATTGGACAGACAGGAAGGAATATACATATTCGTGTTGAAGAACATAAAAAGTCAATTTTACAAAACAAAAATACCACTGGCTTCTCTGAACATTGTATAAAATTCAATCACTTCCTGGATTTCAAAAAAACCAAATTGTTACATTCAGGTAACAAAGGAAAACGCCTTGACCTTCTTGAAATTCTCGAAATAAGTTCCGCCCATAATAGTCAATTACCCCTTGTAAACGAAAAAATTGATTTTCAGGTATCACCTTTGCTTTTGTCTGTTTTATAAATTAGGATGTAATACTCTCCTGTAGTCAGTCTTGATAATGAGTTCATAATTCGAAACATGTCGACTTTTCGTTACTGCTAAATACAGTATCTAAATATTTTTTATATTGTGAAACATAAGCCAAGTGTTTTTATTTTAAAGTTTATACTTTATGCTTTATGATGTTTCACCAAGTGATGTGCGAGAATTCAATCTCAGTTATATATATATATATATATATATATATATATATATATATATATATATATATATATATATATAACTATATTTATTTTTTCATACATAATATAGAAAAATTATTTCCATAGTCTCGGAAAATGCGCGTATTATTTCCTGGAAATATGTCATCTTGATGAAGTGGCTTATCCGGAACCTCCACTCGTATTATTATTCTACGTTATTATTCGCTCGGGTGAATCCGAATACTCATTTCAATCGTGAATTTCCATCCAATTTCGAGGATGAATGACAAATTTTTGTATTGAAACGAATATTGCTTTTCAGATCATCCCGACATCGCTATTTCAGCGTTTCTCTCCCTTTCAGCGCTCTTATTATAACAGCGGAATTGAATTTTAACAACTCGACTGATATCCTCTAGTAATTATCCCTAATTAGGTGAAATTGCTGCTTTGAGTGCTGAACAGATGGGGCAGGAATTGGTGACCTCCACTTAACAACTGTTCATTTCGCCAATAGGTGTCAGGAACGATCTTTTCAAGAGTCAATCAAGTCCATCATCTTAGGGTTGAGTAATTGAAACTTCGTTTTACTTGGTTAACTTGTTTCAATTATATTTAATTTTAGGAATAAATAGGATATTATTTGTAAAAATAAGAATCAATTCTCTGCTTCAAAATCATCGTATTCTATTTGAGTCATTGGTATATGATTTCGTTTCTAATCATGTAAAACACATCATAATTGAAAATCGACATGAGTGCATCAAAGGTAGTAATCTGGAAACAAATTTACTGAATTTCCTAGAAAATCTCCATGATGGCTTTGAAAGTCATTCTCAGGTAGACGCTGTTTATACAGCTTTTGACAAAATAAATCATGTTGTTTTACTACGACGACTTGGCTTATGCGGAAGCTTGCTGAGGTGGATACAATCCTATATTTTGAATAGATCCCAATTTGTGTGCGTGAATGAACAAAATTCAAGTATTTTCACGAATGAATCAGGCGTGTCTCAGGGATCTCATCTGGGGCCCCTTCTCTTTATAATTTATTTGATCAATATTTCTTGATGCTTCCGTTACGCTAAGTTCTTTGTATACGCTGATGATCTCAAAGTACTTATGAGGATAAGGAGATACTGCCGTCAAAATTTTCTATGCCTAAATTTTGAAAAGTGCTTTAAATTATCCTTCACTGAGAATGTTAACACCGTTCAATTCAATTACACTTTTAATCAAGTGATTATAAAATAAGTAGATACTCTAAGAGATCTAGGGGTATTTCTAGACTCGAAGCTAACATTTGAAGTGCATATAAACAGTGTTATTGAGTCATCCAATAAAATGCTGGGGTTTACTCTCAGAGATGGAAGGTTGTTCAAAAAAAAAGAAACAGTATTGAGTCTTTATTACTCATTTGTATTCACAAGGCTTAATTTTGCAACATGCATATGGAATCCACAATATAGATGTTATGTGAACAGACTAGAGAGTGTACAGCATAAGTTCCCAAGGTTTTTATCTTTCAGAAGTAAATTCCAAATTGTTGACCATAATAACAACGAAATTCAACACAACTTCAGAATATTGATCTCTGAAAATCGTAGACGATTGAACGATATGTGTCTACTGTTCAAATTAGTTAATGGTGTACTTTATGTCTCGGAAATTCTCGGGTCAATAGAGTACCGGAAAGAAGACTGAGATCCCGTGAGTTATTCGCTGTTCCATTCCGAAGACTCATGCCCGATTTCACCAACGAGATGTTAGGAAGTTCCTAACTAAGTAATTCCTACGATAGGAAATACCCAAATCCGATACTTACCTAAATCGGATTTCACCAACCTAAGAAATTCTTAGTTAAGAAATAACTTGTTAAAAACTTGATTTGGAAAGTTTTGTAAATTTGACAAAGGATAGTAAGAAGCGAAAAAATGATAGTAAATATAATAATTTTATTATATCATTTTGATGTCAAACATATCCTAAATACTCTAGGCAGACCTAAGGTTAGGTATTTCCTATCGTCTTTAGGCATTACTCAATGCGTGGTGAAACTCAAATTGCACTTAGGAATTCCTAAATTCGATTTAAGTATTGCCTAACTTTAGGAATTAGTTGGTGAAATCGGGCATTAATGTTACACAAAATTCGCCACTATGTAGAATGCTAGGGACATTTAACTCTAATTCTTACGATGCTGATATTTTCAATGTTCAGTTCCATCAATTCAAAAAATTCTGGAGAATTAAATTAGGTAGGGGAAAGTGGGGAGCATTCGACCATTGGAAGGATTCAACCACCCTCCATATACTCGTTAATAATGAAGGTTTTAAGTACGGTCCATGAAAAGTGTAAACTATGCATTCTTAATAGTTTTCGCGCCATAACTGAGAAGCAGTGTTGAGTTTTTTGTGCTTTTTAAGTGATTAATGTTAAAACACGCATATAAAGATGAAATTTTTTACTCTGATATTTTGGTTATTGCAGATATATTATTAGTCTTGTGAAATTTAACGTATTTGACCTCGAAAATATTAGTTTAAATACATCTTTCTAGTATAGTGACATAACCTACAAATTTTGCAAAGTATTTTTTTTAGCCAGATCTCTATTAGGCCGCGTTATGGGGAGGATTCGACCTATTTGAATTGGGAGCATTGGACCAGTGGTCGAATGCTCCCCAATTGTCCGTTGAGATCCACATTGATATACCTTCTACTTAGATATACGTGAAATTTCAGATGCCTAGAGTATAAAAGAGAAAAACTCAAAGAGAAAATGATTAGAGTTCTATCAACGTCTTTGGCCCATTCTAGGCTGCTACTTCTGTTGCTTTCAATAATTGGTTGCTTTCATATCCTGGGGAACTGGGAAGTTATAACGATAAGACGAATAGGAGAGCTAACAAATAAAGCAAATATTCGCTCTTTCACAATGTCCAATATAACTAATTCTATCAAGAAACCAGGAATTTGGCCTGTAAATCGTCTAGCTTTTTCTGTGGAAGATTTCGCTCCAAGATCAATTATGATTAGTAAAACAAAGGTAGAGTCAACCACGAAAGAAGGAAATGAAAAAAATGATATCTCTTCAGAATGCATGACCACAGAAGATATATTTACAGAAAAGAAGAAAGCAGAGCAGAATTCTAGGAAAAACAGCATTATTATCTAAAGTAATGTTATTTTGAAACCCTCCGCTTCACAGGAAAGCAACGACTTGTTGACTGAGAGAAATTCATTTGAAAATATTCGCCCCTTTCCGAAAGCCGAACCAAAGGTAAAAAAAGAAAAAACAACGTTTCCAAGTCCATAATCTATACTCTGACACCTGAACTAGAAGAATTAGGCAGAATACAGGCAGTAGGCAGTGAAAGGAGAAAAACTCTTAAGGTGGCTGCTGTGAAAGGTAAAGTTAACAAATCATCAGTAAAGAGATCTATTTTGAATGATGATATATCTGACAGTGATGAGAGTGACAACTCAATTGAGTTAGCAGACGACTCTGAGGACTAGACTCTAGAAGATATCCTGTTGAGAAAGTGGAGACCTAGTAACTCAAGGAGATTTTGTACTTGTAAAATTTCCGACAAAATCCACAGTTGCATTATATTGGCCAAGTTCTTTCAGTTAGAGAAACTAGTATAAATGTTAATTTTCTACGAAGAAAAAATGATTCCAACACTTTTGTGTTTCCCGCTAATAGAGATATTTCTGTTGTTGAGAGAGACGATATTCTAACCATTCTTCCAAGAGCCAAAAATGTGGGAACAGCAAGAACTGCTAATTTATACAGATTCAATTTGAACTTGAAAGGGTGGAATATTCGTTAATATACGTTACTGAACAATAATTGTTTCATTAAATTATGTGGTCCAATCCACCCCGCGTTATGGTCGAACCTACCCCAGCAGTAGTGAGGATTCGACCACATGTAGGTTTGTCAAAAAACGTTAAATTGAAAAGTTGAAAATAAACTTTTTTTCTTTTTGTCTTTTTTCTTCCGTGCAGAACTATTCTCTCGATCTACCAACACATAAAATAACGGAAATTATGGAACACATTTTTCATTAAGGATTTTTGAAGGTTAAACGGTTGAATGCTCCCCATTTTCCCCTACCTAACTTTTGTGGAGCAGCTGGTCATTTTGTGAATTATGTTGTATTCATTTTTTCTTTTAAGTTTTATTTCTAATTTCAATAGAGTTAGTTAATTTTTCATTTTAATATAGTTTTTTATGGCATATATTGTCAATCTGTGAATGCTGTATTGCTGTATTTTCCACCTGTTTGTATTCCTTTTGTCTCAAATAAGTAAATAAATAATACACTGATATTTCACTCATATCTTTATATTAAAACCATGGTTAATCAAAACAGTTTACACATTTATTAAATAAAATACGCATGACGCTTGTTTCAGTGAAATTTCACATTCTTCAGATGCTAAATGCAAAATAAATACACAGA
Source organism: Cynegetis impunctata (assembly GCA_030704885.1). Taxonomy (NCBI): domain Eukaryota; kingdom Metazoa; phylum Arthropoda; class Insecta; order Coleoptera; family Coccinellidae; genus Cynegetis; species Cynegetis impunctata. The sequence goes on along the minus strand of JARQZK010002236.1, from coordinate 375,060 downwards.
ACACAAACGTAGTTGTTAATCAAGAGTCGTTCACATTAAGCAAACCATTTAATTCAAGAAAATCATACATTAAATTTTGACTTTAAAATATTACATTCTGAAAGTAAGAGAATTAAACTGAATTTTCTAAAATAATTTTTCTTCTTCAGCCTGTAGACGTCCACTCCTGAACATAGGCCTCTTCCTTCTCTTTCCAGGTCGTCCTTTCCTGGGCGGTATGGATCCAGTTTTTGCCCGCATGGCGCTGGATGTCATCTCGCCATCTTAGTTGAGGTCGACCAACGATTCTTCTGGATTCTCTAGGTCTCCACTGCATCAGTGTTTTCGTCCATTTGATGTTATCTCTTGCGACGTGGCCTGCCCATTGCCACTTCAGCCTCACCACTCGCTGCACCACATCTGTGATTCTTGTTCTCCTTCTGACCTCTTCGTTTGGTATATGGTCCCTCAAGCTGATTCCCAACATGGCTCGTTCGATGGCTCTTTGGCAGACTCGAAGACGATTTGCGCTGCTCACTGTGAGGGAAGCAGTTTGAAGGCCGTATGTCGTCACCGGTATGCAGGTGTCGTGAACCTTCCTCATGAGGTTTATGGGGACTCTAGGGTTTCTCAGAATGTAGCTGAGTTTCCCGAATGCTGCCCAAGTTAAGCCTATTCTCCCGATGATCTCGGCTGTTTGGTTTTCTTTTCCAAGCTTTATGTTGTGTCCCAGATATATGTATTCGTCGACTATTTCTAGAGTGTGATTTTCAAAAGTGACAACCATGTTCTTCGGACTCCTGATCTTGGTCTTCTGGAGATTCATTTTTGGACCAACAGGTTGTGAGGCCTCCTTCAGTTCCTGGAGCATGCTCTCGAGTTCCTCGGCGTCGCTACTTATGAGGATGATGTCATCTGCAAATCGCAGGTGGTTCAAGTGCTTTTCATCTATGTTGATGCCCTTCTGTTCCCATTTCAGGTTCTTGAAGATGTCCTCTAAAGCCAGGGTGAACAGCTCAGGCGAGATGGTGTCCCCCTGTCTAACACCTCTCCCGACTGGTACCTTCCCCGTGACCCAATCTTCCTCCATCTTGACATGCAGCGTGGCGTGTTTGTAGATATGCCTGATTAAGTTGGAGTATCTGGAGTCAATGCGTGCGTTATCCATCGCTCTCAGCACTGCCCAGGTCTCTATGGAATCGAAGGCTTTCTGGTAGTCCACGAAAGCTAGGTGCAGTGGCACGTTGTATTCTGTGCATTTTTCAATTAGTGTGCGTACCGCTTGAATATGGTCGGTCGTGCTGTAACCTTTTCTAAAGCCTGCTTGCTCGATTGGTTGGTAGAAGTTGAGTCTCTGACTAAGGCGATTTGTATTGATTCTGGTCAACAACTTATAAAATATTGAGAGTAGACTGATCGGCCTGTAATTTTCCATATTTGTGCAGTCGCCTTTCTTGAAGAGCAGAATGACCTCTGCGTTCTGCCATGAGTCCGGAATTCTCCCTTTGTACCGAACTACCTGACTAGCAGTTTAGAATGGCTTTTTCCTATTTTACTAATTATTTGTAACCATCCTTCTTTTCACCTTTTCCACTCAATTTGTCATTTATTTATTGCTTTTATTCCATATTCCATAACGGAGAAATATATTTAGTTTGCATTTTGCATCTAAAAAAGATGAAACGTGCGTCATGCATATTTTATTCAATAAATGTGTGAATTGTTTTCAAAAACTATCGTTTGAGTATGTTTATTAATTTACTTCATGTATAGGTCCAATCAATACACAATCATATCTTTGTATTTATTTAGAGTATTCAAACACTGCTACTTACCTGACTCTATCAGGGGCGGATGGGCACCCAAATTTCTACCGGGAAATTTTTGATGAAGTGGCCCAAAGCCACCGGCCCACTACGACCAAAAAAATTTTTCATCCAAACCAGCCTCCAACACAATGTCCCCTTCCCCATAAAGCAAAAAAAAAACAATAACTAATCAGTAACAAAGACGTAGATAAGGGGGGTAATAGTGGTAATTACCCCCCCCAGATAGACTTTTGATAGAAAAAAAGTTTTTTGCCTACACTTGACGGAAGAAAACAAAAGTGTATTAACACCAATATTATTAATTAATTAAAATTGATATTAATTAATTATATTTATTTTCATTAAATATTACCTAAGTTTTGTTACCTTATAATTCTTTTCCTCAATATGCCAAGGGGCAAAGGCATACAAACAATAAAAGTGTTTTGAAAATTTATCTTTTTGCAAGTTTGGGTTTGCATATATCTTGATAAAGGACCGGTAATATTGAAAACTTTGAGAAAAATATGAGCTAATAATAAAAATTCATATTTAGTTATTACACTTTTTAAATTTTGTGTCGTAGCTCTAACATCTGATTTAATTTTGAGAATTTTGGGATGTATGTGCAGCCCGTCACGTATTATACGCATAGTGGCATTGTGCGCATTGCAAACGGCGGCAATACAAAGCGCCGCCAGATGCAGCAGGCCGTTTTATTATTTTTGTTTACTCCAATCATTTTTTCGGTAAAAAAAATATGTTCACCTATA